>JACBWW010000026.1:10331669-10353059 GCA_020086605.1 Lanius collurio
GACGTTAAGTGCCAGAACGACAGACGGCCACACACACTGCCCCGCCGCCGCTGGCCGGCCCTGGGCACGGCCGAGGGCCCTCCCTGCCGCGGGCGGGCCGGCCGCTGGCACCGCCTCTGTGGCCCGCCCCGCCGCCTGCGTGCCGAGCCGCGGCTGGACGGACGTGGTGGCGGAAGAGGAAGGGTGAACGCGTAGGTGTTGTGGGTTTAAGGTCAGCTAGCGATGAGGGAGCCGCTCGTTAAACTTCCCCTCGGTCCTCCCTTTGTTATCCCCTCACATGGGTGGAATGGGGAGGAGAATCGAGTTAAAATTTGTATGTTGACATAAGAACCGTTTAATAACTAAAAATAAACTAAAATATAATAATTATATTAAACAGCGACAACAACAAGCGATGACAATGCAATTGTTCACCACCCACTGACTGAGCCAGATCTCCCCGAAACCAGATCCTCCGCCCTTCCAGGTAACTCCCCCCAGTTCATATACCGGGCATGACGTTCGGTGGTGTGGAACATCCCTTTGGCCAGTTCGGGTCACCTGTCCCGGCCGTGCTCCCCCCCGGTTTCCTTTGTGCACCGCCTCCCTGGCAGAGCATGAGACAAGGAAAAAAAAAAAAAAAAAAAAAAATCCTTGACTGAGGATAAACACGACTTGACAAAATACTAAAATATCCATTTGTTGTCAACACCGTTCTTATTCCAAATCCAAAACACCAAAACACAGCCCTGTTATAGCTACTGGAGAAATAAACTCTACCTTAGCTGTGCAGGGCAACAGCTGAGAATTGCTCGTTTAAATTACCAGGTATCAGTTCCTGAAATGTGATATCTGTGTCTCTGCACCTGAATACAATAAAAAGTATCCTCACTGTTTGAGGAGACCTGGGACCTTGTTCCTCATGGGCTGCCCTGGGGCAAATCACTCAGTGAAATCACCCACACCCCAGGATCAAACTTCAGATTCTTTCAATTGATCACCTCCTTTGCAGGATCAAACTTCAAATTGTGCAGATACAAATCCTTCATCTGCAGTTGTCCTCCCTAAGAAAGTTGCATTGCATTCTTCTGTAGTGTTATTTTGGGTGAAACCAGAGGTGTCAGCAGTGCACAGCACCAGGACTCACCCCATTACAGCTCTGGGCCCACCTGCATACTTCTTCCAACCACACAGTTACCAAGGGATGGGATCCTGTGATGGCTGAGACTGTATCTTCACGGGGTCAAATATTGGCTAAGATGAATATAGAGATAACATTTCTTCTGGTATCAGTGCAATCTAGAATTTTACCTTGAGAGACGAATCAGGTCCTAGCAAAGGATGCTTTATGGAAGACTACCTAAATTTACAAGTCATCTTTTATGATTGCTCTTAAAAAGGGGTACATATTCCTTCCTCTACACCAAATAATTGATTTTAAGGGTCTCTGCCTGGAATTAAATGTGATAAAAGCAATTATGAATTCATGTGTATGTTTCACGCTTTTTCTACAGTAAAAAAATTTTCATATTGTTAAAGACAAATTCAGGAAGAAAGATTGTCTAAATTTAAATAAAATAGAAAAAGTTGTTCTAACAAACACATTAAAGGAATACTGTGGAAAGAATGAAGCATCTACATTCCGTATGTGTATATATGTTATTTTGCAGGTGGTTGCATTTGTTATAGATTTTTTGCAATATGGCATGACTAAGTTTCAGAGTTTCTACAGGAGAATCACATAATCACAGAATGACATGAAGTGTGATTACTGACGCAGTTGCTGCCAGTTTAAAATTGGTTTAACATGGAGGTTTTTTTCACTTACGAACAAATTGTGTTTCAGCTGAAGGCAAGAGATTAGATGGCAAATTCCAAAATATTTCAACTTCTCCATTGCTTATTTCATTGTATGGTTGAAGTAATGCTCTTCATAACCATGTTGTAGTGGAATATTCCTTCACATTTTAAAAATATTTTATTTTCATTGTTTGTACATTTTCTGTGTTTGCTTTCTCATCAGTAAAGTTCACATAAGCCAGGATTAGAAGTGAGTGGTCATAAAAAGCAGGTTTTGTTTTTGCTTACCTGAACAGCCAAGAAGAAGCTTTGATTTTATATTTATTTTTGTGTAGTCAGGGAATACAAAAGTGAACATGGTTTTCATAATTGAGCATAACTGTTCAAAACAGTACAGAGTTAAAATGTACAAAACTGCTCTGGAACTCAGTGAAGGCCTGAAATGATTCCCTGAAACAAGTCAGCAGATGATTTTACACAGCAAGTAAATTTGAGAAAACTGTAGTCAAGGAAGTGACTAAGATAAAATTTGTTGAGAAGATTGTTCTTGCAGCCCTGCAATTTTGCCTGGATTTTGGGTTCACTATTCTTCCTGGTATTTTCTCATTCATATTCTTCTAGAAGTCCATGGATATCTCTCTTTCTATGTGGATGTGACAGAGACAGTGTTGAAGAGAGATGATGGTAGCTCTAAATCCTGTCTGCCACTCGAAAGTCTATCTACCAATACACAGACTGGTGAATGGGAGCTGTGCTTCATAGACAGCTCACAGATGGTACTGAGCATCTGGGAATGACAGTGTTGATCTTCTGGAATAACTCATACTGAATAGGATTCGGGTTTTGATGGGAAGTTTTTCGTTTGGTACTGAATTGATGAATCATGTGCAATGTTCAGTTTGTGTAACTGTGACTGGCAGAGCTGCCCAAGTACAAGAGGTTTATTAAAAAGTTTTCTTTCTATTGGAAGCCAAAGCTCCATGGAAGCAAAATGTGAGGTGGTGATTTGTGCACGTTGTACTCCCTGCATGAAACATTTCCATCCATTCTCATTTTCCCGTGGAACAGGAAACACTAATTTTAATCTCATCTGTATGTGTCTTGTGAATGTGGACAAGGTCTGGGTCGGGGTTTTTTATTCGCTTTATACTCCATGGGAGATGGTGGTAATAGAAGAAGTGTAACCATCTGTACCCACAGGTTTAATGATTTCAAAAGCAGCTTAAACTTCCTTTGTGATGTTTGCTTGAACACCGAGAAAGTAACTCAGAGTTTTGAAAAAGGAGAAAGCACAATACCTGTTCCTTAGCTGGGGGGATGTTTCCATTTGCAAATCACAGCTTCCAGTTTCCTATTGCATGAGTGATAAAACAAGGATATTTCCTTCTATTTCTCTATAAATCTTTCAGCCTTTCTTTCTCAAAAAGGCAGTTTTCAAAAGTATGGGAGGATATAACCCACCACACATTTTCTTTCCGTGGCAGTAGGGTTTATATTACATAGTGCTGGGCTGCTTGTAGGCTTAAGAAAGATGTGCAACAGGCTTGTTTAGTGTGTTAGACATAGGCTTTCTGTTCATTAGGTTTTCACAAATCTCTCATACTGAGTGCTTCCCTTCCTCTCTCTCAATCTGCTGCTGTGTGAGCAAGCAACAAGTGGTTTCCTGCTATGCGCACAAGGCAACATTCCTGAATGTAATGCAGCCCCTTGGTATGTTCCCAGTAGGCCAGAACATGTAAATATTCTCCAGTTTCCATTCTCTCAGCTGTTCCATATGAAAATCTGAATAACAACTTAGCAAACTTATTACTTTCTTCCCTGTTTTTCCTAGCCAGTATGCATTCCTCATCTCATTAAAACAATCTGTATTGTGTATACATATTTATTGTGTAGAACATATTAGAATGCCTAAAAGAATCAATGTCATCTCTGTGTTTAACAGGAGTGGGATCACGTTAGTGTCCTTTGTACCTAGGGCCTGGGGACATGGTTGAACCAGAGTCATATGCAGGTGCCCTACCAGGCAGTGAATGAGCACAGAGAAAATTGTTTCCATGTTTTCCTTTGCTGGGGAAGGTAGCAGGGGAACAACTCAGCACTTTATGTCTCTGAGAAGCAGGTCTGTGTTGTTCCCTCTGGATTTATCCACTCCACACCCAAATATGTGCTGAGGTTTGACACATCCCCTGACCACACCAGCATGGAGCCCACCAGCTGTCTTAGCCTGGGTGAGAGTGTCTTCCAGAGCTGCACAGTTGGAAGAAAAAGGGCAGAGCCGACATTTATGGCTATGTGGAAGGGAATTCATATTGCTTGTGTTTCTTTAAACACTTAAGTCTGATGTTTGGCATCATGACACTTTGTGTCAATGCTTATACCAAACCTTGGAGGAGATAAATTCTTTTGTATCAAAATGCTCTCTGCTCATCTTTCAAGTAGCTGTATCACAAACCTGGTACTGAATTAAGCTCGAAAGAAAACATTCATAAATGTTCCCTGTTCTTTTTTCAGAAGGTCTGTTTCTTACACACTTCATTAATGGATTTTTATTTTCTTTTTATTTCCTGGGAAATCTGTAAAAGTTTAATCATTTCAGAAGAAGGACATGTTAAAGACAACATACACACTGAAATCCTCCATTTGTTTTTATATAAATAGTTTTATTCAAAACTTCTGAATTGTATATATTAAAAAAGCTTTTCCCTGTCAACAGGCAAAAAATATTACAATATTTTAAAACTGTATTATTGGTTTATGCCTATTACTTGACCACTCTAATTGCAATCGCTCCTCTCAGAATATCTACTTGGGCTTTGCAGATTATATTTTTAAAAGTTGAGAGTGAAATATTCCTTTCAGTAAATCCATTTTTAGTTAATTGGGAAAAAAAATGAATGCTCTGCTTGCATGTCTTCACAGATGGGGTGACATAAGGTAGCTTCTGATGCTGAAGATATTTAAAGCACAGTGCAGCTGAGAACTGGAAGGTCTTTGCTACAAAGAGCACTAAAAGGATTCAACATGAAATGGAGGCTTACACGAGGAAGACCTAACTGGGTTGCCTTTTTACTTCACAGATACTAACTAGCTCAATTAACATTTTCCCTACTAAAATTAAGGCCTTAAAGGATGCTGATAAATCACCCAGGTCCTCTCTCCTTTGTTAAAACTCTCTACAGCCTTATTTGCTTCTCCTTTTTGTGTATGACAAGCTCTCTTCTGGAAGTGGAGAGTGAGATTTTTCTCTAGGATTTAGCCAAAGTTGCACTTGTATTCTTCTTGTCTCAAAAGCAGCACTGATTTACACACTGAGACAAGGTATTTCTGTTTCTTTATTCTAGTTTGTGGAAAGTATGAGCTACGTGGTAACCCACAAAAGGCTGGCTCCTTAATCATCAAAATATTACACCATGTATACATTTTAGCAAACAAAGAAATCTCAGTTCATTGGCTACAAGTTACACAGTACCCTTATTAATTAGTATTACACCTTCTACTGGTTAAATTTTTATCTCACTTATAATAATTAGTCCACATGCACAGATTTTCTCTTCTTTTCAGTGGGTTTCTTTAGATGGTGGGCTAGGAGTCAGTGATCCCAGTCTCCCTCTGCCACAAAGCTTTACCCAGCTGGAGCTGGGCTCAGCACAGTTGCTGTGTTTGCTTTATTAGTTTTATCCTTATCTTAGGAGTTCTGCCAAAAGTCCTTGTGGCACATAAATTCTGCATTGTTTTTGTCCACTATCAGCAGTACATCCTTCTCCCAAAGTTTTTTCAACCTCCCACTAGCTCTGAGCTCACTGAAGCATGTCAAGCCTTAAACCTTAACAAGGCAATTTTACCAACAAGTAGTTTGTCTTTCCTATACCTGGACATCATTCTGAACCCATGTTTTTTGAAGAGAAGTGAGTGTAAGATGGGAGCTAAATACTGCTTTACATCAGGCTCTAACACCTCTTGTATGAAAGCAGGTAAAGCCAGGTAGCAGAGATCCTTATTTTAGGACATTTCTTGGGCCTGTGTTTTCTGTCTTCTACACAGAGGCCTGGCCATATCTAACCTGGAGAAATCCTGCATGGTTTCAGCTGAGGAACAACATTGTGCCTCCTAATCTTTCTGAGGCCTTATGTGATAGAGGAGACAAGCAAAAATACCCATTGCATCAGATTTTTATAAAGGAAGAGAGAGTCCAGTGTAAGGCAGCTGACTGGAGAAAGCCCTTTCTTAACTTGCAGTGTCAGGCCAGGCCCAGCCCATAGGTGGAGAAAAGACATAGTCCTCTGCAGGTGTAACAAGTGTGTGACTGACCCTTGCACTGCCCCAAGCGTGAGGACAGCACTGCTGATTTACTGTGAGGACTCACCAACCTGAGTGGAGATCCACCAATGCTGCCACACAGCAAGAATCTCAGTTCTGGGTATTTTGTTCTTTATCTGTGACCCGCTGTAACAGCAGTATGAATGCTCATGACACTGACCCATGCAGCCCACAGCGAAAGTCCTAACGCCTACATTAATGAGAGGAACTCCATGATGGCTGCACTTGGCCTCCTTAGGGTTAGAGGCAGCAAGCAGTGTTGCTCTTTTGTTGTGATCAAGCTCCTCTGCCCTAATTCAGCTCCTGAGTTTGGGCTAAAGTCCTAGAAGATTTTTCAAAAATGAAAAGCCAGAAATAACAAGTGAGATTTCTAAGCAAGGCTTAATAACTGCAGAAGCTCACCTCTTCTAATTATTGATACATTGCTTAAATAAACATACCTTTCTTGTAGAAAAACAGCCTTGTCCTACTTGCCTGGAAAAGTTATTCCTTCTTCCACTCTCTGTAAATAACTTCTTTCAAGGCTTCCTTTGCCTAAAGTTGCATTGAAATGAGCACTGATAATAGGAGTCTGTTTCTGCCTTGGTTGCTCTTCCCTCAAGCCTTAAAAAACTTGCTTTTCTTGGTATTGCAAGATGAGAGGTTCCCTGTTATACAATGTCTCCTGCCAAAATTCAGGAGGGTGATCATTAGGGTAATAAGCTCCAGATTGGTGCTAATCACACAGGGCTAATTTGCAGCAGTACTTCTCAGCTACCTCAGCATCTATCCAGTATGGTGCCAGCCCTGTCCTTCTGATCTGGATCCTTATGCAATGGGAAGACCTGAAGGCTGAACTACTTAATCTACCTGCAAGTGAGCTATGGTTAACACAGGTTAAACATTCTGAGCTGGGTATAGCTCAGTTAAATAAACCAATTGGCTAAGAGGATGGAGACTGGGAGCAGAACAGACAAGTTCTGCCACCGTGCTCCTCAAAGCAATACTAGAGTGATACTAGGCAGAGGAGCTGTGAGATTACACCTCAGCACTCCTGATATCACACAGGAGTGGCTGTAGTGCAGTGAGTGGACGTGCAATGTGAAGAATGTTTGCAAGTGGGCTTGGCTCACGGGGGGATTGTTAACTTACATCAGTGCCCACTCCCTTTCACAAAAAAATACAGACTCTTTTTTGCTTGCTGACATCTACCCATGTGGGACACATTCTTTCAATAAAGGAGTTAAACCAAGTTGGTGTCCTTTAATATGCCAGCACTATTTCAGAAAAGACTCTGAAACGGTGCTCTCTGTGAATGCCTCTGCAGAGAGATTTCTCAGAATGTAATGTATTAAACCCAGAACAAATAAAACCCTTCTTGTTGTAAGTCAGGAAACATGTACGAAGCTTTGATACAGAGTCTCTCAGCTAGCACTACTAAGGGAAGATGATTTTATGGGAAGTTCCAGTCTGGAGAAAAAGTCTCATCAGTAAGTGTTATTAATGATTCCATGTAGCTCTCTCCTACAGTGAAATGAAAAACCAACAGCCTACACTGGAAAAGATTCTGTTACTTTTAATCAACTTGTGGGAAGGAGGAACTTGTAGGAAGGAATACACCTGCTATAGAGAGAATCCTCCTAGCAGGCTTGGATGACTTGACATTGGGAAATGGATGGGTCACAGCAGTGTTAGGCAAATTGGTTTAATCATTCACTTGGAGAGCTTCAAATATCAATACTCACCCAGGGGTTTCATGGTTCCTGGTATTCTGAAGTCCTGAACTTCCCCATGTTTACTTGGAAGCTGCTGATATCCCAACAGTTTGATGTAGTCCTCCAGAAGAACTTGGATTTTTACACACACCTGGAATATTTTAGAAAAAAAAATTAAAAAAAACTTCTAAGAGAGGACACCTGTCTACCTGGAAGACTGTCATAACAGTGAGCTCTTTCACTACAAGTTACAACCTCTGCACAATCTCCAGCTTTATATTACTTTGGCCATCCTTTGCTAAGTAAAGCAAGTTGTTATTTCTAGACCTGTCTGTCAAGTGGAGGAGCTGTGAACTGGGATTCAGTTTTCCCAGGATCAGATAGAATGGCAGCAGCAGAACCTGGGTTTGAATCTAGGTATTTCTAGCTCCATGTCCCAAGAAAGTTATAGTCTGCAAGCCCGGAACACTTTTTTCACACTTGGTGACAAGCAGCTTCAATAATCACTGCTCAGGTCTAATGAGAAGGTAGACCATTGCATTTGCACTTTATCTGGCTGCTAGGCCTGTCTGAATACAAACAAGTTACACAGGCAGCAGGACTTACAAGGAATGCTGAACAAAAAACAGGGTTGTTTTAATTTAGAGAAGAGGTAACTTGGGGGTCATATGATCCTTGTTCATGTAATTACAGGAGTGCTTCAGGAGAGAAAGGTATAATCTGTTCTCTCTGCTGGATAAGGTAAACGCATCTGGCTGAAATTACAGGAAGGGAAATTTAGATTAGATGTTTTCCACTAGTTAAGATAGTGACACATTTGAAAAGATTACATGGGAGAAAGAAGGATATCCAGGCTGAAAAATATTAGGGATGGTTAAAATGGTGTTCATGCATTCACACAGCTGGTATGGGCTAGGTTAGCATCTTTATCCTATGAAATACAGACTGCAGAGTAACAGTCTGGGAGATATATACAAGGCCCATGCAGCATGCAAGGGCAATGGGAAAACAATCTTAAGATACCCCTCAGTCTGCACCTAGCCGCCCACTTCTGCCCCCTAGTCTGAGGCATTATTTGACATTTTGGAGGGACAAATACCATTTTGTAAAACCTTGGTCAACACTTTGACCAAGTTTGTAAGTAATTTACACATGTATTACCATCCCAGCTAATTACCTTCAGATTCTGTAATGCTTAGTGGCTTGTAGCCTTTTCTTTCCTGACTAAAGAAGGTTGTGACATTTTTTAACTATTTGACTTTCTAGATTCCCCCCATACATCTTGTCTAAGATAATGTAAATGTCTGTGAGAAAGTAACTTGTATTTAAACCTAAAGATTTTTACAGTGGTTTGATAACAGGCAACTACTGCCAAGAGTCAGTCCTTTTTCACTGAGCCTTCTACATCTTGAGTGACTACCAAACCAATCAAGGATGTCTCAAGATTAAACACCACAATGCAGCTCTGCCCACTATATGCCATGAAGAATTTCTTGCTGGGATTGATGCGCATTTGGGGAAGGATGAACAAGGATGAATGCCGTGCCATTACTCAGCTCTGCTGATCTTTTCATTATTCCTTTCCTGTCTGTGATGTTGGGGCAGCAGCTCAGGTGTTCACCAAAGAGCTGCCCTTTGGTAAGCAGGAGCTCTTCCCTCTGCTAGCAAAGAGAATGAAGGAATCCTCTAGTTAGAGCTGGCAGGGTTTGAAAGGGACAAATTGTGTTGTTAGTGTTGAATCACCAAACAATGGCCTTGTTTGCCTGCTGGCAGGGCACAAGTATCACAAGGAACTTCTGCCAATGGTAACAAAGGTACAACATTTTGTGAAGTCTCTCTTCCTACAGATTCACTCTTTTAGGCATATCTCATGCACTACTAGTAGTATTTCCCATCTCCCTTTTGTGTCCTGGTAGATACCTTTGGCAGGAAAAAAAGTGCCTAGATGAGTGGATCACCAGCCAATGCTGACTGATGCCCAAAGAGATGTACTTCTCCTTAATTTGCCTTGGAACAAGCATAAATAAAGTGCTGATTTCCATTAAATTAATTTCCCCTGAAACCTCTGTCCTACGTTTGTTTGAAATTAGCTAACCAGTTCAAAAGATGCTGTGGGAACCAGACAGATGAACAAACAGATAACAAGTAGCATAACCCAATAAGCTTTTACTTTCTTAGAAAACCCAGCTAAAATAAGAACTGTTTGATCAAATTGTTGCTGCCTGTGTGTTGGTCAAGTTAGGCACTCAAGAGAAAGCCTGCACCTAAAAAACTGTGTGGGACAAATCCAGCAGGCTCCTTGGGTCACGCTATATAAATATGTTTATATTTTATTATTTATGGTATTTGTATTTATATCTTTGATGACTATGAATTCCCTGTCCAGGCTGATGTGATTGTGACTGAGTGTTCAGCCCTGATTTCAGTACAGCTTCAGCAAACTGTGGGCAAAGGAGATGAAGACACCCTTGTGGCTGAAGGAGAAGGAGTGGGACTGGTGCCATCTATGATGTTGCCTTCTTTTGGGACTACAGGGAGAAGCTAAGGCAATGGATCTCAGGATATGACAAGAGGGGAACCACAGAACCTCATTACAAAGTATTTCCTTCCAGGGCACCTTTATTAGCTTCCTTGCTATGTCACTCATTGACATGCTAAAAGTTGAACATTGACTTCTAAAAAAATATCTCTTAGATTGAACTGTGAACTTCTTGCGTAAGGAGCAGTGCTACTAAGCATTCTCCACATTTTGGTCTCTCTCATGGGGTACACATGGGTACACATTACATTAATAGTTTTGGGTGGTCTGTACTGTACCTCATTTACTTGAATATGCTCTAGTCTTTGAAAGCATTCCACTGTGTTCAGTTTCAGGGTGGCTTTCCTCCTCTAGTCCATTCCAAGCATAAGAGTTTTCCCTATAGTTGTCCAGTCTATCACTGCAACCCATTTGAAATACATAGTGCCATATCCTAAGGGTGGTTCCAGTTCCTAAAGGGAATTTTTGACTAGTGATTTGTCTTGTTTTAGAGAAGATCTTGGTGGCTTGAGATCCATTAGTTGTAGACAGAATTGTGTGGTGTGTATACTGTAATCTGCCAATCTTCTATGGGCTCTGATCTATAGGAAAACCCATGATTTTGACAGCTGTTGAGACAGATTGTGTCCCTCTCTTCACTTCCACTACCTTCCTCTGCTAGATCTGCAGCCACACACTGTAGCCAGATTAAAATGCTGGAGTCTATGCCCAACCACTGCGAAGTCTTGTAAAGTATTCCTTGGATCCCAGAGATCTTCTGGCTTTATTAATTTCAAACATGGCTTCCTAAAGAGGATAAAAGACCTTTGACAATCTCCTTTTGCCAGGTTACCTCAGTGCACATAGCATAATGAGTCTTTCCATGTATTTGAATATTTCATATCCAAAAGAGACCCTTGGTGAGGTACTTGCAAATCCTCAGGCTGCATCAAGTGCAGCTGTATGGCTTGAGGTCCACAGCCTCAATACAAACATTACCTTTGTGATGTACATGTTCCATTCAAAAAATGCATTCCCTGCAGGAAATGCAGCAAGAATGCAGGAAATGCAAAAAGGATTCCTGTCATGCCACCAGATGATTTGGTAGTTGTGTGTGATCATAAGCCTGCAGTATTTGTTTTCTTTAGAGATCAAAGCCATTATTTAAGCAAGTTACTTCAGCAATAATCACATTCCCATAATGGGAAGTAGAAGCCTTTTTTCATTGTACTCTTTGCTTTTGCTAACATCCAGTGCAAATGTTTGCCTTTCATAGGTGTGTCTAAAGAACTGCTGGATGAGTTCTTTGAGAAGCTGAGCCTTTATATTTTACCGACAGAAAACAGTGATCTTCTCTTGGTATACAGGGAGCCACTAACACATTTACTAATACTGACTTGCAAAGAGACACAAAAATCTTCCATCCAATTCAGAAAATCCTTTCAAACTCAAATCCAAGATGTGAGTCAGGTTTATTTATCTGAATTCATTCATTGAAAGATCTTCGTCATTCCAGCAGGGGGATAGAGGGACAAACCTGAGTGCCTCAGGAATATTGTTCTCTTCTTTTTCCATCCAGTTCCAACAAGCCCAGGCAACCTGGGGAAATTCAGGCCTTCCTTGATGTCTCATTCCACAGAGCTCACTCTTGAGGCAGCTGGGCTAGCTGGCTATTTTGTGGTGACTTCAAGTGTAGTAGATGCATTCAACACAATTCTTGACCAGCTAAAAATATAACTATGAATCTGAGACTTTTAGGTCCTGGATTTACAAAGCAGTGGTGTGTCTGTCTAATTTCATTTATGTGCCTACCTGCAGTAGGACTGAACCATATGTTTAGTAGAGACTGAGAGGCGCCTGGCTGAGACACATTTGGTTTATTGCCATGCAAAGAGCAACCTTTTAATATTGAGTGTAACACTCACTTGCATCTGTGATTTGATCAGGTCATTTAACTTCTCTGCCTTAGTTGTTTCAGCTGAGAAGTCAGATTGCTAAGGCTTGCATTTTTGACAAGTGTTGTAGGAGGATTGATTCATGAGTGTGCACCATGGACTTCAGACAAGTCTACCAGTATGAAAAACTACAATTAAAAATTCCATGTCCTGCACTTGAAAACACTTGCATACAGCCTTATCCTGAGCACAGCCAACTGTTTGCCTCTAGTACTTAAGGCAGTGAAGGTTAAAATTGCTCAGTAGAATCAGAAGCAGACTAAAAATTTACTTTTAAGACAGCCATTGAAAATCCAAAGTTTGGGAAGAACCAAGAGAGACTCCAAAGGCCAAGGCAGGCAGTGACAGCTTTCCACCATTTCCTGCAGGCTTTGAACGAAGCTTGTATCTCGACAATTGTCTCAGTTATCACTTCATCACCATACATACTTCTTCATCTTCTGCTTTTCTCAAAAAACAGGAATCCAGTAAGTTCTTCAATCCAGAAGAGAGTATTTCTGACATCAAGGAAAGGGAAGAAAATAGTGTGTTGCTTCTGCACCAGCTATCAAAAATCTAGCATTCTAATTAAACTATGTATATATGAAAAAGAATTGTAAAGGATTAGACCACATACTTGTGGAATTGAGTAGTTTTTTTCTCTCAGGCTGATTTTCAAGCTGGATTTGAACTTGAAGTAATTAGGGAGTTGTAAAGCTGGCTTGATGGAATTCTAAGAAGTCAATATGGCAGTGGATTAAAAAAATCAAGTTTTTGGAAACAAAATAAATAAGGATTTTTGGATTTGAGGAAGTCAGGAGCAGCACATCTGTTCCACGTGTAGACGCTGGATCCACATGGTGATGGTGAGTGATAGAGACTGACAAATGACAGGCAAGGCCCACCAACACCCTTGGTTGTTCAGATCAAACCTGCTTTGGAGGAAATTGAATCTCTGTGCTAGAGCATTGCATTGTCCATTTCATGACTTCAGCATTCCTGGTGAGAATTTTCTGGAAATAAGGGGAAAGAAGAGATAGCTGGCTATCTCTTTTTAGATAAAAGCTACTCTGGCTTTTAGTACAGGCATCTAGGGTGCAGAGGAAGATGTATGCAAATGATGAAAACTAATGCTAAGAGCTATAGCACAGGAGCAGGTGAGAGCTGCTTTAGCTAGTTGTTGATGGAAGAGTAAGTCTGAGGCAAAGAGTAGGGGAAGCAAAGGTGGTAACAGCAATTAATTTGAGGGGAAAAAAGCAGAAAAAAAAATTCAAATGCAAAATTATGCTCCTCGGCTAGAGCACTCTGTCTGCAAAGGGTGAGCCTGGTTAAATGTGGCATTTGGTACAATTGCCAAATGGTCGGAAGGAATGAGAGTGGGGCAGGTAGGAACTTCCTACATCTTTCCTGCTGCTTCAAGTAATATGAAATGTCAAGTTTGTACCCCCATCTCATTGATGAAGTGTTGGCTTCAGGCCATGGGCAGGGTGATAATTAACAATTAGCTGGGAAAAGAACAATATTAATAAGAGAAATGATTGCTAAGGAGATGGGGAGCATGAATGTCAGGATGTATGGCAGTGAGGCTGGGACTCTTCACCAAGAGGGCAGCAGTGCCACAGAGCAGAGAGCAGGGGGACTGAGAGTTCTCCAGTGGGAGGGTATGAGTTTGAGTGCTGTAGCAAGCTAGGGCTGTGAGGAGCAAGAGATGGAGTTTGGTTGTGAGGAAATGAGGTGGTATGGGAGACTGTGGACCTTTAAAAGATGCATGCTGATGTTGATTTTTGGGGAGGAGAGAGAGAGAGGTGAAAAGTTTGAAAGGAAGTCTAGCGTCCGACTTTGGAAAAGAGCAAACAATTGTAGAAGATTTACAGGAGAAGAGAGGATGGGAGTCTTCCCCTGGTAGCCAGTTTTCTATTCACATCTTCAGTGTGTGATGCCAGGCATATGCTCCCTGCCTCTTGATGCAAAGCTTCCCTTCTTGCTCTATCCTCCCAAGCACCTTGGTACTGTTGCTCTCTTAAGGCTTTCTGTCCCTTCATGTGACACTTCCAGAATAGTATTAGCCCAGTAGGCTGTGCAGCAGCCTTGTGTGGCAAGCTGCCCCAAGAAACCAGCCACAGAAGAAGAAAACACCATACTCCCCATGCTTGGTGATACAGCCCACCGCAGAGCAGACCATGGCTGTTACCATGGTGTTGCACCAGAAGAGTGGCTTTCTCTGGTGTCACACTCTGCCTGGACACATGATACTTCTGTCTTGAGTCTTTTTCAGTTCTGGCTCCTGTTCTCTGCTGTGGGAATGAATGTTGTTTTCCTTTGTTTAGAAAATCTGCTGAGACACCTGCCAGCTGAGACCTTCCAGTTCTGTCCAAAGGCAGTAATGATCTGTTCACACTGGCTAGGCCCACTCCATCCCAGTGAAACGGGCTTGTCCCCATTTAGCTTTCCACCTGTTGTTTATGACTGATGGGTACTCACTGTCTGGGCAGGCCTGGGGAGGGATGTGGATGTGCCCATCCATTTTGAGCTCTCTGCTGTTGACACCCATTGCAGATTTATTTAAGCAGAGGAAGCAATCTTGTTAGTACTCTTCTTCAGAGCAATGTTGTTTCTGCTTTTGACTGCAGCATTTCAGCCAGAGGCTGCTGTATGAACATGCCAGAGTTACAGGCCATAATTATTTTTTGGGAAGAAGAGTGGGATGATGTGCCTGGTGTTTGCCCGGATCTGAAGCCTGCTTGTTGCATGTCAGTGCAACCTACAATTGTAGCTGCAACAGTCCTGCTCTGACTCGAGTTTTCCAGGTGCTGATAGTCCTATAAAAACCTGCTATCTACCCTACCAAAAAAAGGCCATTGAATAAATGTTCTTTTCCCCTCATGTCTCACTGGCTTTGTATCTGATGTGCAGTCTCAGTCCTCTGAACCATCTGAACCATCAGCAGGATAAAGAAGACACTCGTGAAAAAGGCAAAACTGTATAGAAGAATCAACAGGAGTATGCGAGGGTCTAAGGAAGCCAAAACCACAAAGCCACCATATCTTGGCTTGACATGTATGCTTCCCTTGATGATAGCATACCATACAGTTAAAGTACTTGGCATCTCCTTTTGGAGGTCAAGACCAGAAAGATTTCTGTGAGACAGGCTAAGGGTTCTGTAGAAAAAATAATGCTCTGTGGAATCACATATATTGTTCAGGAGGGTAAAAGACCACCTGGAGTATTTCTCTTCTGCTCAAATACACTATGTCCTCACTTTGTGTTTGAGTGCACTTTTGAACACCACTGCTGATATTTATGCAAAACATTCTTTTCTGTTGTGGCTGATAGTCTAGATGGACTACTTTGCTAATGAATCCATCTGGTTACCAAATGCAGGCACAACGTAGGGACAGCAGAAGGAATCAGTGAGTCTAGGGCAGATGGTGCTCTGAGTGGAAGACTCCTAAGAGTAGCCATGCTTAGGCACAGGTTTTTTACTTATTTTGAGATAGCCTTTGACAATCTGATTCAACAGATGAACATATGGTTGGGTGCTTCAACATGAGAAAGGTCTCTCTTTCCTTACATTATTCCCTTGCTTTTCTGCTAGGCACTGTATCCATTGGAAAGTTATAAGAGGTGCATGCCACCAGACTGACCTGTGGGGCTGATGATTCTGGTATGATGCATGCTCTGTAGTACAAGGCAGTTAAGATAGGGCAGAGTTAATCTTCTCAGTAGCTGATACAGAGCAGTTTTTTTGATTCAGAGTGAGAATGCTGTGATAACAATGTTTCAGTTTTTGCTAAAGACATGTTTTTCCTAAGTCAAAGGCTATTTTCCCCTTGTCTCATGCTCTGCCAGGGAGGCGGTGCGCAAAGGAAACCGGGGGGGAGCATGGCCGGGACAGGTGACCCGAACTGGCCAAAGGGATGTTCCACACCACCGAACGTCGTGCCCGGTGTATGAACTGGGGGGAGTTACCTGGAAGGGCAGAGGATCTGTTTTCGGGGAGATCTGGCTCAGTTAGTGGGTGGTGAGCAATTGCATTGTGCATTGCTTCTTTTTTTCATTATTATCATTGTTATTATTTACCAGTGTAATTTTATTTTACTTTATTTTCACTACTAAACTGTTCTTATCTCAACATACAGGTTTTACTTTGATTCTCCTTCCCATTCCACTGGGGTGAGGGAGGAGAGGGGAAGAGGTTGAATGAGCAGCTGCATGGTGCCTAATTTCTATCTGGGCTTAAACTGTGACAAAGTGAAAGAACCCTTCTCTCATATTCTCCCAAGGCCAAATCTGTCCTTGCGATATGGATGACATTGCCAAATATACCAGAATGTGATTCTGTTCTTTACCCTTTATGCAGCAAATTGGGGGAAGGGAAAGAGTCTGGGTGATTTGATCCCTAGAAACATCCATCTAATGATCTAATGTGGCTCAGATCCAGACAGAGAAACAACCCTGAGCTCCTGGGAACTGGCTGAAATTTTCCTTTTCCCTGCCTCCACTGCTGGCATTCCACTTGCTGGAATATCCTGAACTTCTAGACCAGGCCTCCTGCTTGCCTGTCATGAGCAGGATGGAGGGTTTATCCCCATCCAGAAAAAAGGCTGGGTTGTACACTTAGTACTTGGAAGCAGCAGGAGCAGGTCTTGGTAGGCCAGGAACAGCTGACTACATCTCTGTCACTTTTGGAGATGCTTGGGAAGAACATGGCCAACATCAATCTGGCTGGGACCCTTCCTCATGGTCTTCACTCTGGCAAACATTTAGTAGGGTCCTTAGGTTATACCATGACTGCTGCATTGGGCTGCCACTTTTGGAGGGAGTTGGCAAGGAAGAGATTTAATGACCTGTTGCTACTGTGGGCTCATCAGTTCCACACAAACATCCAGGAGCTATGGTTGCTTGTTGGGGAGGGGATGGCAGCCTGCTCAGAAGGTTGCACCCACTACAGATAGGCTGATTTCAGGACCCTGCAGCCCTTTCTAAAGAGGTCAAAGAGACAGTGTTGTGAAACATGGGGAAGAGCAAGGGTTAAGATTAGGAGAGAAGGTGACAGCAGAGATCCATGACGTAACAAAGAAGCTTCCAAAGCAGGGATATTCAGCAGAATTTTCTGTGTTCTTCTGTGTTTGACTAGGGCTAATAAGGAGATTTCTAAAGACTCAGCAGGGGAGGTGCTGTGAAGTCCCTGGTTTTGGAAATAAATATAAAACTGGAGATCCCCACACACTGATGGATGGAATAACAAATGTTTGAGATTTCCCATCAAATCGTCTAATTCTGGCCAGTTACAGGGCTCCCCAGACAGGGAATGTTGGTAATTTCCTTCCCTCCCATTGAACATGTCAGATGGAGGAGGAAGTGTAGTGATACCTCTGGATTTTTTCCTGGGCATAGCAAGACTCTAGAGAATTGTCTGTGAGGGAAGGAGCAGGACAAGAGTTAGTTAACCCATAAGAGGGAAGTTTCCCATAGCTCTGGGCATGAGGCCAAACAAACTTGACAACCTGTGAGGAAAAAGCCAAGTGAAGAATGGTGATACTGGCATGGCTTGCAGCATGCACCTTCTCACTGTAAAGCTGGCTAACTAGCCAGTGTGTTGTCTGGCCCATTTCATGCTGTGGCTGTCACCCTGAGACTTACTATAATGATTTATACCTGACTCTTTTTAAGAAATAATAGGAAGGTTACCATCTTTACACATGCTCAGTTTTTCTTAGTCTGCACGGTTACCTCCAAGTTTGCTGTTCCCCTTGTGCTGTTGCAGCTTCTTTTCCACCCTTAATTCAGAAAAAAATGGTTGTGATGGTGACTATGTTTTTCTGAGTAAAACAAGAAAAAAAAATGTTTTCCCAGCTGTGTCCAGAAAACCCAGACACACAGAGGAAAATCCAATAAATTATTAACTCAGTCTTTCCATCTGTAGATAGCGGTGTTTCTGGTTAGGCTTTTTAAATGATACTATTATTTTTTTATATTGCTAGCCTTCTTCTCCCTCAAGACAAAAGACAGTCTCTTTGAATTGAAATGCAATGTCCTGAGAAATTTTCTGGTGAGTACCTGAATGATTGCTTACTTGTGGTTTTCTGCATTTTGAATAAGGAAAGTTTATTTGGAAGTGAGTTTTCTGTACTACTTCCCTGTTAGAGGACCATAATGAGCAAGACAAGAACTTTTTGGGCAAAAAATTACAGAATTTATGCATTGGTTACTCTTTGCAGAACACTGATTTTGATAAACTCCTTTTTAATTTTTCCTTCTTTTTTTTTTTTTTTTTTCTTTATGGGGTGGGTAGTGAGGTAGGGTATTTTCAGTTCAGCTGTGATTTTTTGACCCAGACAATTAAGTTGTCTTAGAAAGTGGTGGGAAGATATTGGTGCCATCTGGCTGGAACAGGCACTGACACGGCAATGCTAGAGCACTACTGGCCTTGCAAGGCTCCACTCCCCAAAATACCCCAGCAACTGTCTTTGCAGTTTGGCTACTTCTCACATAAATCCCCTTTATCCAAGCTGTGAGATCCAGCTGTCCCTCATGGTGCTTTCACACTTCTATCTGCCGCAGCCACCAGCTTCTGAGATTATCTCCCACCTCCCATGCCCTGATCAGCCTCAGCCCAGCACACATGCACAGGCACATCACCTGCCCAGTGTTGGGTCCCTGGTCCCTATCACTGCCCATGGCTGGAGAATTCAGAGCAGCTTAGCCACTGCACAGGCTGGACTTGACTGTTTGCCATCTTCACAGAGGCTGAATGCCTGTGTGGGTTTCTGGATTTTTTGTATTTCTATTTGGGTTGAGTAAAAACACATTCTATATGTTCAGAACTAAATTCTTAAGCAATTAAGAGTGCTCTTTAACTGTGATATGTAGCTCATAACTACTGGCAAATTGCCAGCTTTTGTGTCAGCTTTTAGTGACTTTTAGTTTTTTATTTTATAACTACCTGGAAACTTATATCAAGCCTTTGGACAAAAAATACATATTTCCTTCACAAATGTACTAAACCCACCTCATTTTCATGACTTCCCATTCACAGAAATGTTTTAGGATTTAATATGACCCTTCTGCAGAAAAAAATGATCAGCAGTGTAGAAACGCCAGTTTGTGCCAGTTTCAGGACCCTATCACCCTCCTTGCAGTGAAGCTAACCAACAGCTCGATGCCCATATAGCAGAGGCTTGCAAGATCACCCTGCCCCAGACTGGCAAATGCTCTCCTTTCCCAGTCCTTCAGCACAGAGCATATTCCTGGCAGCCTAAATGTCTGAGTGACTCAGGCCAGATGCCTGGATGAGAGAGAAAAGGTCAAATTTTTCTTAAATAAGGGGGGGAAAAGCTCCGAGCTGGAGTTCAGTGGCTGCATCCACCACCTAGGTGCCCAGGGCAGGGGGATGTGCCTTGCAAGGGACATCACCAGCCCCCCACTCCCACCCTGCTTTTCCTCCCAGCTGCTCCCTGGCCTGCAGTCGCATGACCTCAGCCTGTCAGGGAAGAGGCAGGCAGAGTGCATCAACTCCTTGGAGACCCAGGCACTGAGTGGTTTCTTTTTCCACTGCATTAACCAGCTCAGATGTGGCACAGATGGGGAATCTGCAGCCTGTGCCCCCACACCGGCTCACGGAGCCTCAAGGGTGCCTGACAGATGGGACAAAACCGTGGCGGGGCCAAAACATGTTTGGCATCACAGCTGTGGCTCGGGGAGAGGGGTGAAGCCCTTCAGCACATCATCCAGCCCTGCCTGGCAATTCGGCCACAGATGATGGGCACAGAAGAGCTGCATCCCAGGGACCTCTTTGGGACCTGTGCCAGCTGTTTCACAGGATCAAAAGACAGGTTTTCACCCACCTGTTCCCAGAGGACAGAAACAACTGGATTGGAGTGCTGCTGAGCAAGGCAGGGAGCAGATCCTGTGCTGCTCCTGGGATGTCTAAAGACAGCTGTGGTGCTGTGGAGT
This sequence comes from Lanius collurio, assembly GCA_020086605.1. NCBI lineage: Eukaryota > Metazoa > Chordata > Aves > Passeriformes > Laniidae > Lanius > Lanius collurio. The sequence continues at coordinate 10,351,868 of JACBWW010000026.1, forward strand.
AGGAGAAAGGCTTAGGATGGGGAGAGGGGAAGTTGTAGGGAAAGAGCTGAATGTCTTCTGAAATACAGTGTACACCACTGAGGCACCCAGATGACAGAGGTGGTGCTTGTGGGTGAGGGGGGTGTAAAGCCATAGCATTACTGCTTGGATAAGTGTGGAGCTGGAAGTGGTGAGAAAGAGTGGGCTCAGGTTAGGAGAAGCAGTTTGGACTCTGCATGTCACAGCCCTGTTGGGAAGAGCATGGGGAAGTGCTGCTGAATGGAGCTCCCAGACAAGCTGGAAGAGTCCAGAGATGGTGCTGCTACCCCTGTCTTATTGCCAAACAGGGAAAGCTTCAGGCCAGGGTGCTCCACACATTATGCCTGGACTTACTTTTATCCTGCCAGAAATGGATTTTTTTTTCTGCCATGGGGCTGTAGAAAGGCTGAGATTGCCCACGGCTGGCAGGGAGGGTTGCTCTGGCACTGGGCTGTGAGGCCAGTGGGGAACAAGGCAGAACCATGCTGTCTTCTCAGCCACAGAGGTGCTGCTCTGTCTGGGTGTGGTACACTTATGCCAGTGACTTCATGGTGATGCACTTCTACCACCAGCACTGTCCAAAGTCTTTCAGAAGAACACAGCATTAGAAAACAACCATGCCTACCACTTAACACGCAGCTTTTTTTACCCATGTTTGGCATGAAGTAAACAAATAGTGTGTTCAGTGACTCCTGATTCGGAGATTGTTCCAGAAAGCCTATCCTCAATTTTGATGTGTTAAAACCAAAGAAGTTTACAGCTGCTGCTGAAAAAAAGCAAATATACTGAACCTACAGAAAGTGGCATCCTTTATGCAGTCTGCCAGCTACTTGTGCAGTTAACTCCTCTAACCGGCCTAATGAAATTTGGGGGTATTTCCTAAAGCACAGCTTTTGACACGGAAATCTTCTTTTTATTTCAAAGAAGAATGCACAGAGGCCGTAGTTAGAGAAATTCTAATGATGTGGCTGAGTGCTCTAAAACCTGACGATGCAAGAGAGCTTCCAGCGAACTGTGAAAAAAAAAAAAAAAGTGGAAAATCAGTTTCGAGAGTTGAGATGGGGTTACTCCGAAGACATCTGCGCTCTTCTGCTTTTGAAGTCGGACTGAGAGGGAGAGCCCCAGGGCTGGAAAAGTCTTCTGCTTTTTCTCTTTTTCTTTTTTTTTTTTTTTT
>JACBWW010000026.1:10357983-10501662 GCA_020086605.1 Lanius collurio
CTCAGAAGTGATGTTCATTGGTATCGGCCCGGCCCGGCTCGGCACAGCGCGGGTCGGCGCAGCTCGGCTCGGCGCGGCCCGGCGGGAGGGCGGCTGCGATCCGCCGCGGCCGGCGATGGGAGATGGAGGGAGCCGGCGGTGCGGTAAGGGGCGGCGTGTGCCCGTGCGGGTGCGGGGGTTGCGCTCAGCCAGGGACACTTCTTCCCATTTACTTTTACATTTTTTCTTTTTCCTTTTTTTTTTTTTTTCCCTCTCTTTATTTTTTCTTTCTGTTTCCTTTTTGTTATCCTTTTTCTTTTCCTTCTTCCCTTATCCGTTTTCCTCTTCCCTTTTATTGTTTTCCTTTTCGCTCTTAATTTCTTTTTCCTTTTCTTGGTTTTTTTTTGGATCCTTTTCACAGTGCCATAAGGGGAAAAAGCTCGGAGCCCGCTTCTGTGCTCATTACTGCTAGATCCCGAGAGACACCAGCTGCACCAGGGAAGCTGCACTAGGACACGCACCTCAGGGCTGGGACCCCCAGCCTGCATATCGTGCAGGTTTTGCTCGTGGTTCCAAGTAACTTGTGTGTGTAACACATCAGCTCTGTTGCTGCACTGACAAGCTCTCTTAATCTAGCCAAATTCTTGAATTAAACACGACGTTGTGAGAAAAGTCAACCTTTGGCTGAGTAGTAGTATTGCGCTTTCAGGGCAGGAGTGGGGTTGAGATGATTTCACCAAAAGTGTAAAACTGTATAATACTAAACTACACAAGCATGCTCCTGGGCAGTTGAGGTGCTATCTTCATCCTTGTTCCTGGGATCTGAAGTTACACTTCTCAATGGGAACATAAACATACAGTTGTAATGAGTCTTAACTTCACACAAACCCACTGAAGTTGCTAACTCCCATATAGATGAGTATTTCCATGCTATAAACAGCAATTACCTGGCTCCCACAGGGTCCAGTTAACATATTGTCCGGCAAAGCCACATGTATATGTTATTGAAGCAATTTGGGTGTGTTATAGGCAACTGCAAGTACTATTAGTTTTGTAGCTTCAGTCACACTTTAATTCTGTCTGTGCATAGAGCCATTAACACAGAAAGTCAAATGCAGTATTTGTAATGAAACGGTTGCACACCCAGTGTTTGAAGCAACTGTAATAGACTGCTGAGAGTCATCCAAGCCTTTCTCATTTAGCCAGCAGAAAGAAGCCTCTTTCTACTCCAAATGCTTTTTCATCAGTCATGTCCTTAGTTGATGTGTTTCAGCAGATGTTACCAGTTTAATGCTCTCAGTGAATCTGTCCTAGCTCTGTTGATTTACACAGACAGAGAGTTTTGGTGGGAGAGAGGTGAGGTTAACCCTGTAGGAGAACCCTGTGCAAATGCTCCCATTCAATTACAGCCTTGGTTCACTAGGGAGGGTAAGAACATCCTTTGTGGTACTGGCGATGTTAAAAAGAATTCCAAGAAACTTACGTACTGGTGTTTTCAAAACTTGAAACAACAAAAAAATTAGGACTTCTTAATCCACACAGAAAATTCTTGCACAACTGACTTGTGTGAAAGTGGTTCTGTTGTGCTATTCATGCTTAAGTGGACTGTTTAGTTTACTGTTTACTGTTTCCAGTTTTCAGTTTGATCTCTGTGCCATCAAAGTGAGAAGGGAAGGAGCAGTGAGGATCCTAATGAACATGCTAGTGGCTTTTTTTCCCCAGCAAATCTTTCTGTATTGTTGTCAAGTTGCATAGCTGAAAGACCTGGATGTTTTTCAGAGTACTTCCCCTCCCTGCCTCCACACCAACATGGTCCTTTCTATTCTTGCCCATCACACCAGGGAAGTCTGGCAATCAATTTTGCAGCTTTGATATAAGATTTGGGGTTTGATTCCTGTGGGCTGAAGAAGCAGGCTCTCTGTGGGAGTGCCACAGAGCATCTCTGGAGGCACTTGTCTCCATGGGTGTGTTCTGAGACAAGTTCTGGAACATTCAGCATTGAGGCAGCACAAGTCTTATACCACACAAGGGCACCAGTGCAATGTAAGGGTGCTTTGGCCATGGCTGATAAACTGTCTTTGTGCATGCAAGCTGATTGCTTGAAACAACTCCTGCTTCATGAAGAGACAGGCTGGCGGACCTGGGAGCTGGAGTGATTTTTCTCAGGCATGTGTTTCTCTGAGGCATGTGTTTCTCTTTGGAGAAGCTTTGTTTGCTTGCAAGGGTCTTGAGAGAGCAAGAGGCTGGGGTACTGCTGGGTGCTGATTTAAAGATAAAGGTAGCACAATGTAGTGGCCTAGTGAAGGGAGCCCAAGGAAGGGAGGGAGGGGGTAGTGTCTGCAGAGTAAGATTAGGTGGATGGTCCCCAGGGTACTGGGGAACCATCTGCCAAGCTGCTGTGCTTCAGCTGAGGCTGGACAAACCTGTGAACTGCTGCCAAAACTCAAAGATTGGGGCGGTCAGTCACCATCTGGAGTGTCCTGCTCCAGATCAGCTCTGTGTTGCAAGTGCTGAGGATCCTCAGGATGCAGCAGCTGTTAGAGTTGTTTGGTGTGAGTATTGCAGAGCTAACCCAGAAAAGGTGGAAGAAAAGTCCCTGGGCTCAGCAGAGACATGTGCCACCCCCTGTCCTTGAAGGGACATTTCCTTGCAAATGGTCCGTGATGGAGAGCTGGCTTCTGGTGGAGCAGGGATTTCATGATCTGCCTGTCCCACCCAGACCTGCTCTGTCACCTGGGTGGTTCATTGCATCCTGGTGGATTGTAAAATTGTGTGTGGATCCTTTCCTCGGGAAGGTTGGCTGAGAAGGGGCATGTGTGATAGGGAGCTTCACTGGACAGTCACTAAATAGCAAAATGGGTCTGCAGATGAACAAATTTAGGTCTTGTGCAGTTTATGTCTTAAACTCCTGAATGTCTTTCTAAAAGGATTCATTCCCTCCAAACCCCATGATCACAGAGACTATTTCCAGTCCTTATTTTTCTGTTTGCAGTGATATGAAATTGGGGGGTGGGAAGGTGTGCGTGTGTGTTAGAAATAATTTTCTTCTGTCAGATGAAAAAGCTGTTTGAGACCCACTCAAAGTGTCTGCGTGATGCTTTCAGTCTGGATGTAAGTGTTCCACTCCTCTCAGGTACGGTGCTGTTTGAAGTATTTGCAGTGTGTTTTCCAGGTGCTTTCTCTGAATGCAACTCCTTCTTGCTCTGAGATGTTTCTTGCTGTTTTGCCAGCTCCTGTTCGAGACCAGAGACTCCTATGATGCTAATGCATCCAAACATTTATTCTCTGCATTAGAGATGAGCAAGGCAAGTTGTGGATGGTGCTTAAAAGCAGGGTGGGGTGAGAGCTAGCCCTCTGGGTTCAGGCTTGGTTGCTATGGGGTTGAATCAGGAGTCATAGGAGCTCAGGTATTATCTAGCCCTTGAAGCTTGAATGGTTTCTGAATTGACTGTACTTCCTGGATGCTGTAAGTAAAAAAACCTGTTTGGGCACCGGATCGGGCTGTCCGTCAGGGATCAAGCTGTCCATCAGAGCGTGAGCACTGCCTTTCCACCTCCACTGAGTACTTCAGCCACCAGTGCTGGCTGTGGGAAATGTGTGGCGTTTGCTGTGGCTCCCTTTGCTAACTGCACAAGAAGATTTTCAGTGTTGCAACTACTGGGCTAAGCCAAAGGAAACCAGGCTGGAGCTGCCTTCTGAGGCTGGCCTGCCAGGGCAGAAGCACACTGGTCACTGTCATGCTTGGTGAGAATATCATGTCATAGCCACAGCAGCTTTATGCTGCCTGGTAAACAGACTGTCTTGCACAGGACCAGGAGCTGGACTTGATGATCGTGATGGGTCCCTTCCAACTCAGCATATTCTATGATTTTATGAGTGAAAAGAGGCCCTTGTCTTGAAACTGTGATGCAGTAGTTTAGGAGCAGTAAGAAAACAACTTAAATGGTGCAGATTACATAATACAAGCCTCCCTTTTTGCAAAAGCGACGAACGGGGCTTGCTTTCTCGGCTTGGCATGAAATGGCACAGTGGAAGAAGTGGCTTACCTCCAAAGGGCACTCATTATTTTTTTAGAACAGTTTTCAAATGGGAAGTGTCATTTGAGTAATAACTGCATCTCCCAGGTTGAATGAATGCCAAGTGTGATGGCAAGATGCACTTAGGCCTGAGATATGTCTGCATGTCAGTGCTAACAGAAGAATGCTTGCCAGGGAAGCCCTTTTCTCAAGAGGAGACAAATTCTAGTACCAGCAAGTTCTGGTTAACATCAGCTGTCTTATCTGTGGACTTGCTGTGACTTAATGAGGAAAAGAGAAGAGGTATTAACTTCCTCACCAGCGGGACACAAGTGCCAGCTGGCCTGTGTTGTGCTGCTTGTGGGGGATGTAAGATCTTTGATGTCTTCTGCCTTCCTGCCACAGCTGAAACTGCCTGTTAGCTCCTGACTGCTCACAGGGCCATAGCTGCCCAAGGATGTTGCCTGCAGTCCTTAAGGTGCACTTTCTTAGCAAGCAAATGGTCTTGCAGCGGTGTTTTCAGTTCCCCAGTGCGTGCACATCATGAAAAATTTGTTGATGTGTTTTCTCGCTTCTGCCTCAATTGTGCCAGAGATAAGATGGCTCAGATCAAACTTCAGTCAAGTTTCTGTTCCAAAAAAATTCTGTTAAATCTAGTCAAGGCTCAGAAAAAAATGCTGAGGTGAAAGCTGTAAGATTAATTTAAATACATGATATGAAATAATCATGCAGAATCAGTAAGCTGTGTCTAAGAAGAAAATACATACCCCTTTTTGCATACTCTGTTGCTATGTTGTAGTTCTACAATTTGTACTTGCTACAGAGAAAATCCAGGTTTTTACAACTTTGCAAATATAAATTCTTCCAGCGGCTCTTGTGTAGTAGAATGGTCTAATGGTTGAATGTGGGGTGTTTTTTTTTGTTTGTTGGTTTGCTTTTTTGGTTGGTGTTTTTTTTTTTTTTTGGTTTTTTTTTTACCATTCACAAATGGAATATTTTAATCACTTTAGGACACTATCTTAAACTATGTTTATAATACTGATTTGAAAACTGAGGATGAGCTCTCCCAATACCCTGTCCTTCCATCCATAAAAGCAGTGTATATTTAGCTGGACATAAAGAATGTACAGCACATGGCAAAGGATGCCATGTGCAAATTTTCGAGGGACAGCAGATGTTGACTGAAGTTTTGGAAAGAATTTAATTGCTTAAAGATACAGAACTAACTTCTGGAAGGCTCAAGAGGCATTTAGGTATATTCAAATGTTAGCTTCCATGGAGTAGAAAACCGTGTGGACCAGACCTGTAGCCTGTCTAAACATTGTTCTGCCATCTGAGATGCCTAAAGACGATGAAAGCACACTACCTGCTGAAGAGAAGCAGTCTGTCAGTTTGCTAAATATACTGGAACAGATTGAACAAAAACAGTAAATGCAAGATGTCTACTAGATGCATCACTGAATTCTCTGGATAAAAGATGCTGTCTTTGCACAGTTTTTCTGAAATCACCCCCCCCCCCCCCCAATGCTCTTTGACATAACTTGGGAAGAATACTTGCACTGTGGCTTCATAAAAGTTTTGAGTGTTTTTCATTATCTCTATGTGTTATGTCTAAGAACATGGTGGTTCAAGCGGCGAGCTAAAGCCTTCTTCTCAGAGGTCTTGTTTTGATTCTTGCACATACCTTAGAAATAATGCACAGCCATCCAAAGGACCATAGAGCATGCATCAAAAATCACTGACTTGGCAAATACAAAATGCTGAGTGACCTTTAATGGTAAAGTGTAATCATACAGACTTTGAATTAATATGCTGTTCACAGCCGTGCAGTTACAGCTCAGACAGCGTCAGCCTTTGCATAATAAAAAGCATTTAATTCTGTATAACAGCTGACTGCGTCCTAACAGCTTCAACCAAACAACAAAGCAAACATTTCTTTAAGGGGAGAAAAATTCAAGTGCAGGTCTAAAGCAAGGTGACCAGACTGGAAACAAATTTTACCTGCAACTGCTTGATACTGCTACTAAGGCATTAATTTGAGGGTTTTTTGTCACTGTTCCCAGTTTTTTTTCATGGCAGCAACTCTTTTGCTTCATTTCTGAACTGAGCCTCTCTTTAGACACTGAACTTCTGTGAAGTCTGCCTTTGAGCTGGGAGAGCAGCTTTGATAGCATCTGCACCCTTTCAGTTTTGCTCTCTCCAGCCTGACTGCTTTCTGTGAGGCTGCTCATAGTAAACAAATCCTTTAGTACTGGGAATAATGGCATAGGAAGCCTGTAGTGCCCCGGTACCTTTTGATGAATCCCTGGGTAGGCTGTGGGGTATGTTTTGGTGAGGGCTTAAGAGCAGCTGGCCAGATGGTACTGAGCCTGGGGTCTGTCCAGTCCAGGGCCATGCCAAAGCCTGGTGAGCAGGTAGTAGTGACTCATCACACTGGTTTGGATTCAAGGTTGCTTTAGCCCAGGAGCATGGGTGTGGTCATGAAGGTCAGCAGATGCCCAGTAAGTGTTCAGCTTAGAGATTCATGAGAAAGATGTGATTTCTGTATTGTTGGGGATTTGTATCCCTTAAGCTTGTTCACCCTCCTCATCACGTCCCTCAGTATTTTGGTTTCTGTGACATTGCTTTGCAAGGAGGTTGGTGGTTTGGACTACAAACTGTATGAGGAACCATGTCCTCTTTGGTGTGGTGCTGACTCCTGGTACCTTCTTCTGTTGTCATCCGGCTGTTGCATTAAAAAAAAAAAGGTGCTGGATCACTGATTGTTCTTTGCCTTTTCCAGACCCCTTATCACTGCAAGCACCTCTGCCAATCTCTTACTTGCCTCCTTCTTGTAGCTGTAAAGTCTTACATGACTTTGTTATCCCTTTCTAAAATCCAGACTTCTCTGCTGGAAAACAGCTATAGGCCATGATCTTACACAAGCCCTTTCTTTCCTCACCACCTCTGGCTTTCTGTACATCTCCCTGCAACTCCTGGTAGTTAGGAATTAATTTAAAACCCAGGCTGAGATTTCTTCTCTTTGAAAACTTTGGGTAGCATTAAGTTTTAGCAGCTCCAGCTGAGATTTAGCCATGCAAAGCTCCTGTTCTTTTGAATTTTAATCTATTTTACTAATGCTTTAATTCAAGAATTGCAAACATGTGTGAGTGTGGGGAGGTATGAGGAAAACACAAATGGGATGTATGAGGTCACATTGAATTAAAGGCTATAACCCTTGCTAGTGGTCTTACTGTGGGCACCTGCACTCTCCTTGGTGCACTGGGTTTCACCAGTTAGCAAGTTTATTTTAATGCCAGCTTTTTGCATTTAATCATGTTACTTAGGAAAGTGATTTAAGGCAAGCTCAACAGGCATAGTGTTTTCAGGACAATTGGTATGATCTGTCAAAAGCAGTGAAGGTTGCTAAACTCATGGCCACAGAAGGGATGGTGTGACAGCAGAGGCAGAACTCTCAATGCAGGATTCTGTAAAGACTTGTCCATGACATTGCAACTTGCTGGAGAAGGTTTTAAAATCTGCAGGAGCCTTCTATCCATCATTCCTTCTAAGAGCATAAACTCATGGTATCAGGATGTATGATAAGCTGCTGACAGGCAATTGTGGGTTTTGCTGCTAGAGATGTTAGTGAAGCAATGAGAATGGAACAAGCACAGCCTGGGATTAGAAATGGTCCAGGTGTGGCTGTGGAGTTCTCCATAGTAGACTGTGATTTACAAGCATTGTTCAAGGCTTTTTTTCTGCTTTCTTGCAATAGTGCAGTGTTTCCCCAGTAGCCTCAATGAAACTTCCAAAAGGCGCTGCCAGCACGGGAGTTGTTGCCTGCAGTGAGGGAGCTGACATCCAGTGGTGGTATGGCTGAGGAGGAAGGCAGTCAGCTCTGGAAAACAGAGCTGCAAAAGCATGTAAAAATGAGGCTTCCTCATGGTACGGCTTTGCTGTGGGGACATGACTGAGGATGCTTTGACCTCTCTGTCCCAGCCAACAGTTCTCTGTGAATGGTCCTTAAGTCCCTTCTTGCTGATGTTTGCCCTTAGCATGAATCTCTTTCTGTCCAGAATTTTGGCTGACTCTTGTTCCTGAAGACTCATGCTTAAGTACCCATCCTGTTCTGCTTTTTCTCAAGCACTGTTTTCCCAGGTCTCCTGCAAGGAGTCAGTCTGTCTTAACAGCATCTGTCCTCTCAGGGAGTCTGAAAAACTCCAGACTGAAATTTGCCATTTAATTATCTGCTCCTTTGAATACTTCCTCCTTATTAGACCTTTTCAAAGAAAACGTATGACCTTAAGTGTAAATGCTTCAGGAGGCCTGGGTTCATACTGGTTCTTTGTGCTCAGACATTTCTTGTCACAGCAGCTGTGGACGATATTATCCTGTTCCACTGAGATGGACACCAGCTCTCTTGTCACCCTAAGCTGAAAATGGTGGTTAGATAGCAAGAGTTTGATATTCTTTAGTTATAGCTCTCTTACATGTAAGTATGAAAAGAAAAAAAAAAAGGCCCCAAGACAAAAACAGTTTGTCCCAAAAAAGGGTCTCAACCAGAACCTCAGTGCAAATCAAAAGAGGATGCTTTGGTGCTTTTCTTCTGTGGAGAAAGGAGAAGCATTTTCTTCAGCTTTCTATGACTCACTAAAAACCACTGGGACTTTTGAAGGGCAGTTTGAGGGGAGCTTATGAGTTGAAATTAAATGCATCCAGAGAGAGAAACTGTGCTTCAGGAAAGGCAGCACCCAGCTCTCATCAACCCAGTGCCTATCTAAAGACACCTCTCAAGGCTGAATTGTGGGCACGGTTTCTCCTTGCACGTACTGACCCGCTGCTCCATTTGCACGTCCAGACAGCAGAGCAGAGGTGGTGTGTGTGCTTCTTGCTGGGCTGACTTATCTGTCCTTGGCAGCTCCTGCTGGAGTAGCAGGAACCCTGTGGTCTTAGCATCCTGCTTCTGCTCACTTCAGCGCTGAGACACGGATTCAGCAGCTTCAATTCCTGTGCTGGCCTGAAACCACCACGAGCACCACGGGCTTATCCTAAGCATGAAACAGAAGGCCAGCAAGGTGGGACCTCTGTTGACACATGCCAATGCCTTGTGTGAGGTCAACAGAAACCAGTCCGTTGTGTTGGCAGGAGGTCTGAGGGGTGAGGACCGCCAGCTCCAAACTAATGCAGCCCCATAAATGTTATCTAAAATTCACTGAGAGGCAAACGCAGCCTTCCTAACTCCTGACCAAGAGCTATGACCTAGAGAAGTAGGCTTGATCAAACATGTTCAAACAGGCAGAAGGCACTGCAAGAGTGATGCACAAATGGGTAGGAGCTTGCTGCCTCTCTGCCCAGAGCATCACTGGACTGAAAAATAATATGTATATGGCTCATGAGAAATGTATGTACAGCTGGGCTGATTTAAGGGGATTGGTGCTCTAAGCGTCACCCTCTCCAGCAGTGACAAAGACGAGATGCATCAAAGGTGGTGGTTAAAGCCTTCTGAGGGAAGCAATTATGAAATGAGCTGACCTGGATGCAGATTTCTTTCCCCTTGAGCTGAGAGTGAAGGCTTAAACAGGAATTTTATATCCCTTTCAATCTTACTTGTATTTAATCTTTGCTAATGCAGCTTGAAAGCACCATGAATGTTTGTCCAGCCCATTTCTGGGCTCCTGGTGTCAGGGCACGTTGACTTCTGCAAGGCTTGGATGAGTGGTAGATCAAAAGAAAGGAGAGCCCATGTGGTCTCTTGATTTGGACATTGGTAAAGCAATAGTCTTGAAAACTAGCTCTGACCTCAGAGCATCCTCATTCTTTCCTGCTCTTGCATTCTTTTTTTAATATTTCTTGTTTGGATGAAATATGACAACCTTACCCTTAAGCCTGGATCTGGACTTTCTTTACACATCCTTTTAGTGCTCTGGCAACCTAACTAGATGTTAAATACAGCTGTTCCCATATACAAGCCAGTATCTGTAACTCTCATCAGCACAGTTGAGCACTTCTGAAAATGAAGTTACCCCTTTCAGATGCAAAGACTAAGATCTTGCAGCCTCTGTTTAGGCATCTAACTCTGATAAATGATGCCCTATACACTGAAATGTCATTAATTTAACAATTTATTTGTGCCTGTTATTGGATGATGCAGAGGGTGAACTGGAATCTTCTTCATTGCTTTACAATAATGTACAGGCAAACAGAGATCCTTGGAACATGTGTTTGCTGGCAGGGATGTTCAGTGCAGCAGATGTCTGTGAAATCTCAAAGAGCAAGGCTGAGGGATGGATAAGCTGTGTCCCAGAGGGGTATAGATCAGAAATTCCTGGCTGCTCAGGAACTGGACTGTTCTGTTAATTTTATTTTCCATTTCATTTATCTGTCACTGGGATTTGGCACACCAGCTAGTTTTTAGCTGTCCCATCCCTTCACATCCATCTGAGTAGGCTAAATTTTTGTCTGGCTCTGTAAGCTACTTCTGTCTAAGCTGTTGCAGAAAAGAGCCTTCTCCTGTGTGCTCTGGCTCCAGCTATTCATTTTCTAACCTTTCCTGCCTCCCTGCCCGTGAATGAATGTAGCCCTGTAGTGGCAGAACAGACATGGGGATTTCTTCCAAGCTCCTTTTGTCATGGTTGTGGTAGTTATCTTTGTGCTAGAAAGCCCTTTATCTGTTCCATCACATTTTTCCTAAAGGATTAGGTAGGCTGGTGTTAGCCTCAAAGTATTGGAAGCCCTAGTGCTGAGTAGTTGGACTAGTGAATGGTAAATAAATCAGTCCAAGACCCCTGCGTAAGATCTGCTGTCTGCTTAGGGCAGAGTGGTGTTGGACTAAATCTTGCAGAACTGGCACAGTGCAGATAGGTAGGAGAAGAAATGGGTGTAAAAGGCCAAGAAAACCTGGAGCAAAACTGTTCTGGGACGTGGGGCAAGATAGCTCTTCGTCAATATGCTGTTGGAAGAAAATGCAGTTGGACAGATGGCCTAGGAGGAATGTATGGATTTGTGATTATCTCTGGTTAAAGAGCTGTGACTGTGTGTTCCTCTGAATTATGTGTCCCTTGTACTTTGAATTTCTGTTTGTAGCTGATGCTTATCCTAAGGTATTTGATAGAAATGCATAAAAGTTATTGTTGTCCTGGGGGACAGAATGTTCTATTTGACTTTTTTTAAGAGTGTTTTTGTAAGCTAATGCTTTCACGAATGTGAACCGTGCCATGACTTGCTATGCCACAACAATTGACTGCCTCGTATGAATATAAAGTTAACTGAAGAATTTATAGAGTTAGTGAGTTATTTTATCTGTCACTTCAAACAGAGAAATTACGGGCTCCGTCTTGCCCAGCTGGGAAGAAACTTAATGCTGACTCTAGACAGTCTTTGCACTACAGTTTATTGCTGGTGTGCACTTTATCTTAGAGATTTGTTTTGTCCCTACCTGTTCAGAAAAATATTTTGATCTCAGTCCTGTAGCCTTTCTCTCTTCTGAGAAACTGGACCTTTACTCTGTCAAACTATTTCTCACAAGAAGGGAGCAGTGGGGAGGTGCTGGTGGCATCAGGCCTGAGTAGAATGGGTTGCCCAGTCAATCTGCCCATCTGCCCCTCTGGGTGTTTCTCTGATAACTGGGCTCACCACCCTGTGCCCACTCCCTGCCTCCTGGCCAGATAAGCAGGTTTGACATGTGTGGTGTGGTTGTAAAACCAAGCTGGGCTCTTGTCCTGACCTAGACAGTGGTGGTCATGCATGGGCTGCCCAACAGGGACTCTTAGACAGTACTCCTACATGTTTGCATACTTTATCCTTCTTCTCTTTTTTGATCATTGTTGTAGTTCTTGCTTCTCACTTTCTCTACCCCACTCTGTTTTCAAATCAGCAGCCTGCCCCATTTATGTTTTTTCTGTGGGTCCCAGTTTTATGACATACATCATACTCAAATTTGCTATTTCTGATACTATTCCCTTGATATTTTTAACTCTAGCTGGTATTATTGAGATAGTTACCCAATGTTGCTGCCCTTTTAGTGGGTAAGCTGGCTAAAGAAGTGAGTGGTTGAGTTGAGTGCTCTAACATCTCTGCTCAATACTGAAATGCTTGAGTTTAGTGACAGGGAGGTGAGCTCTTCAGAGGTAGCCCATGTCTTCTCTGGATGATCTTGGTGGTGACGGAGTGAAGTGAATACTTCAAAAATGCTACCTGACAGTGCACTTGAAGGGATTTCATGTTCCTTCTGCTGTTTTTTTCACTGAAAGGTAGATAAGCTTTGTTTATTTTGACTTTACAGGCAGAAGCACTTGTGCGGGATAATGACGTATCGGCTCATGCCCAGAATGTTGCCAAGGCCAAATATGAATTCTTATTTGGCTTGGAAGAAGGGAAGGCTTCAGGAATGGGTAAGTGCTATTGTGTGCAAAAAAAAAAAAAATTATAAAAAAAAATCTCTTAAGCCACTTAGGAACCTTTTTCAGAAGCTGCCTGCTCCCTTAATGACCCCATGAGGGCTCACTCACTGTGCTACGCTGCTCTTCGCAAGTACCAGGCCAAAGGATCCTGCTGGTTTGGCCCTAGAAAATGGCAGTGGTCCCTTGTCTTATACTCCCACCTTTCTTTCTGGTCCATGTGGGCCACTATCATGTGACAGAAGGGATTCAGGTGCTGGAGACACACTGGTGGGGGGAGTCCCTGCACTTCTCTGCAGTGGAGTTCTTCCAGCCATGAGTTCTGCAATTGCACCTACTGAAATGTGGCCATTTCTGCCTGCATGTCCTTCCAGAAATGCTCTTCATGATCTGCAAGCTGCTCTTTCTACAGCTAGAGGTAGGTAAGATTTTAATTTAGATACTTGTGGTACCTGAACTGCTCTGCCCTCTGTAATCAGTAATTACACAAGTCCACGTGCAATATCTAATGTTATGCCTAAGGATCTTTCTTGTTCCTCTTGTCTTCTTGTAAATACAGGGAATTTTCTACCTTTTCAGAGCCTAATCTTAGAAGAAAATAAATGTAGTTGTTGTACCTATTCCTCTTGCCTCATCAGAATTATCAACAAGCCCTGCCCTCTTTGCAAAAGCATTTCCTCAGGCTGTTCTCTTTGTACCTTGATCCTTTCTAATTGCAAACTTTCTGGAATGTCACTTAATTAAAGAAGACTCCCTTCTTGCCAGAAAAGGGCAGTACTTTGTTCAGAAACAAACTGTGTAGGCTCTTCCACTTCAGTAAGAAAAGAAAAAAAAAGAACAACAACAACAACAAAAAAAAACAAAAAACAACGACAACAAAAAAAACAAAAACAAAAAAAAAACCAAAAACAAAAAAAAAAAAAAAAAAACAAAAAAAACCCCAAAAACCAGAAAAAAACCCAAAACAACAACAACAACAAACGAAAGAAAGAAAAAGGTAATAATAAAAAAAAATAAAAGAGCAGAACTGGAGTTTGGAAAGTGCATAAACAGTTTCTTCCTGGATTTTATAAAGTTTGGTCTTCCATTTGGAAAATCCTGATAGCAAAGTGGAAAAAATCCAAATTTCCGTAAAGTGAAAAGAAAACCCCAAAAAACCAAACCCAAAAGGTCCTCATTTAGGAATTTAAAAAACTTTTCCAAATTGCCATAAAATGTGTATTAGATTATCACATGAATTGTGATGACCTCATTTCTTGCTTGGAAAGACACAATGTGAGAGTACTGTCAGCAGGCATTGGTCCAAATCCAGAGATTGGAATTAAATAAAGTATGCTGTGTCTATTAAGTCCAAGTGAATCTATTGTTATTACCAGTCAAAACAATTATCAAATATAACGGGTACTCTGAGCTAAATACTGAGCCCTAAAATAAACATTAAGCCACGTATATTGCCTTATGTGCCTAATTCTCTGTATTGTCCCTGTGTTGCTTCTTGCCTTGTTTCTGGATCTCCTTCTTGCCTTGTTTCTGAATTTCCTCCTGTTCCTTTATTAATGAGAAACTACCATTAGGGGCTGACAATTAGCAAAATGGGAGTGATTTCAAGGGACTCTCACAAGCAGGTTTGTGAATATTTAACAGTGGTTAACAAATAATGTTTGTGAATTGTACCCAAAAACTGGGTGACATTGTGCCTACCTAGACTGGCCTCATGCTGTCACAGATAAATGCATCCTCCTCCTCCTCCTTGTCCTCCAAGTTGTTTGACCACTGTGGATAAATGAGAGTGGTTCTGCCCCTTTAGTTTTTTCTTCAAGTGAGCAAGTTTTAACTGCTTATTAACTGGAGATGAATGAGGACAGGGTGACTGAGGGGACAGTAGTACAAACCCAGGGCTTCGTGCACCAAATCCTTGCTTTTTTTTTTATATGTCAAATATGTCATGACATACGCTTTTGAGGGAAGCAGCTATGCTTGAAAGTCTCTGTCTTTCTGTGTGTTAGATGGGAAGGGAGAAAACACAACTAAAAGTTTAAATAAACATGCTACTTTCTGAAGTTTCATTTAAAAGAAAGAAGACATGTTTTTTAGGAGTCAAAGTATGAAATATTTCAAGCAAATGAGTGACATGGGCAGGGCCAGCAGAAATGCTGGTGTTTAAACTTGATCCAGAGAACAACTCGTCACTGTGGGCAGTTAGGCTGAACTTTAATTTATCTAACCTAAAGCAGTTGACCCGTGCCATGGCTGGCCTCAGAAACAGAATGTAGCATGTAAGCTGCTGAACAGCTTAATTACTACTGCCTTCTGGTTTATCCTTTCCCTTTCGGCCACAGCCATGTTACTGCAGCCCTGCTGATGCTGCTGAGGGTATACATGTCTTGATTGAGTACACTTGAATCAGACAAGCCAGTTCACAAAGAAGGAACAATAATTGGGGCCCACTGTGGCAAACACTTCTGTTTACCCAGGTGGGAGATGGCAGCCTCTGTTAATAGGCTCCCATGCTGATTTTTACCTTCCAGGTTGAAGCTGCTGGGCATTTGCAGATGAGAGGGAGGAAAATAAAAAGTTAGATGGCTTTGGAAGAGGTGTTTCATCAATGATACTCAAATGCTTATAAAGCTGTCACATGTAAGATATTTTCTCTCCTTTGCTGTCTTCAATCTGATTTTATCTGGGATACTCATGATCAGATACCCTAATGTGCTCTTGTCTTTATTGCATGATGCCTCTGGTCTGGCTCCTCTCTTGTCCATTGCCCATCCTCCTGCCCTGGACGCATTCCTCTGAGCAGAAGCAGTCCAAGCCCCTGGGACCCTTGTGTTGTGGGATGGTTTGGGACCACACATGTCCCTGCAGACCCATCGCACTGTGGGAGTGGGGAGGATGCACCACACGTGTCCATGTGCCCCTGCACAGCCTAGCCACCTTCGCTGGCAAAACCCCAGCCTTCTGCCTTCCAGCAAAAGAAAATGTTTTTTAGAAACTGAATTTAGTTGGGTTGGACAAGGCCTCTTCTCAGACTCACTCAAAGGGCGCTTGTTGTATGTGGAAACATACATTCCTCCTCTGGAAACAGCCGTGGAAACAGTGATCTCTATTGAGCAGACTTTTCTTTAGGCTTGGCTGTTCTACAGGCCTGATTTTTATGACTTTGCTGTTAATACATTTAAATACCAAAAAAAAAAAAAAAGTCACGGCCACATGACTTACTCTTAAAAGTGATTCCTTGGGGAAAAAATTGGGAGATACTACAAAACAATTCCTTAAGTAAACATGAAGGCCAAATACCCCATAATTCCTGTTATACGAGAATATAAATCCAAGACGGTTGTTAGGAAGAAAATAGCTTCTTAAGATTAATAAACCATCTTTTCTCTGATGCTTCTGAGAGGAGAAAGCTTTCATCCCTCCTATGTACTAGAGGTTTAATCTCATCCTTCACAAAAAGGCCCTTTACAAGTACTGCCTGTGTTGCTATGCAAATCTGGTCTTTCCCAACAGCTGCTGGAAGAAGCTTGGTTTTGAATTCCTGAGGAAACAAATAGCTTTTTGGAAAGCCTGTCACTTGCTGTTTTGTGTTCAGTGAGGTGTCATGAGGCAACTGAGCTCATTTAACAGCTTGCTTCTGCCAAAAGAGATGGTCCCAGACACACGCTGCCACGGATTGTCTCATGCTAGTTCTTGTGCTCATCTGTGTGCTTAGCAAGCTCAAGCCAGCAAAAACTGAGTAACAAAACCCCCCAAAATATTGCCAGAAGAACAGTTCTAAAAAAAGGCATATTTTTCTCCTGGCAACGTGTGCTGAATCACCATTGCAAGGGGTCAAGCAATTCCAGATCTGACGCGTGAAAGAATATCAAACACATACTTTGACCCATTCAACATACCCATTCCTGAACCTCAATCACAGAAATGATTGCTTTTGCTTTAGAATGTCTAGAACTTGTTTCAATAGCAAAGAAAGAACACAATGGCTGCTATTTTATAAAAGTAAAGCCTTTTCATGGTCCTTTGCTGCTGATTTAAACAGCTTTAAGAAAATTATCCCAGTATCTTTGTGTAAAGTGAGCATCACTGATACAGTTTGTCCTTAATCTGCCTCGTTGGTTTGCTCTGTTACTTCAAGACACGCATGCCCAGCTCTGCTGCATCCTCCTTGCATTGCATGGAAGTGTCACCTTCCTGATCCTCACTGCCCTTAGACCAAAGGCACTCATTACAATGTCCTCATGGTAGCCCAGACTGCTGACTGTAGTCTTGCCCAGTGCTCCAACCCCACTGCTTTCCATTTTGAGGCACCACCCTTTCCCATGTTTTCATCTCTTGCTCTTTCCATCTCCAGGCAATCCTGAAAGTGTGGGTTCCCTGGTCTGGTATCTTGCTCTACAGTTCTGCTTTCCTTAAAAGGTGCAAAACTGCATTTTCTGAGGTTTGGAGTACTGCCTGATTTTCACATTAAGTTTGCTTAATTACGGTGAAGGATTGGCACATCAGATGTCCTGCAGCATTTACCAGGAACACACACAAGACTGGATACAGAAAGCTCAGAGCTGTGGCAACCCTCTCCCCTGTAATTAAAATTCCATTGTCCTGTTGTGTATACTTGACTTTATCAGCTTCTTGTTGTTGTTTCTAGTGTCCCACTGCATTTTCTGACATACAGAAGACCTGCAGGAGTTTTTAAATCATAGTGTCTAATCAATAGTTTTCTCATAAATATCTCTGATGTTTGGCATTGCTGATTGGCAATGATGCAAAAAGAAGGTTAACTTCTAAAATTTAAGTCTCCTGAGGTACTGTATTACAAGGTATTTTTCCAGTTGAGTTTGTGCACTGTAGGAAGCGATTACCTCTTTGGCACCAGCATGTTCACTGGCCATGCTGAGTGCTCCTCTTTCACTCCAACACGGAGTAAACCAGATCATTTTGGATGCTCTGAAGAACAGCAAGCTCTTACAGTGCTGTCAGAAGAGAATTGTGCATATGGAAAAATAAATGCTGGTGCAGGAGGACATGTTCCATTGTGCTCTGCATCTTGGCTGCATGAGGTGGAGTGGTCTTGCTATCTCCCTTGAAGTTCTGAGTCCTGCCTTCTGGGGCTAGGAGAAGCAGAGGCATACTCTGGAGCTGTCAGGTGGGGTATGATGGATGTCTGGGTTTCCAGTCCAGGGGAGAGGAAAACTAAAGGAGGCACATGGCATTATGCTAAGTCCCTTGCTCCACAGGAGGAAATTGTATGTCTTGTGACCTGCACTTGAAAGCTGGATAGTTCAAGCTGTCATAACCTACAGCTGTAGGGAGCAGATTACCACATCCTCGACTTGCTAAACAACAGAGTTGTTTGAAGGCCAAGGGTTTAGTACAAAATTAAAACATGGGCTGTTTGTTTATTTTTTTTTTAAGGCGCAGAATTAAGCATTCAGAAGTTAGGAAATGCCAGAGTTAAGGCAGTAATTGCCTCCCTTGTGTGGGCTGTTGGCTAAAGCTGAGAGCCATGCTGATGTGAGCACACAAATATTTGGGGACCTGGTGATGCTGGCAGTCTGTCAGTGTCTGGCCACATCAGATTCTCTGAGGACACGTGGCACAGGCTGAATTTGGCTGAAGCTGGCAGGATTCAGCAACGCTTTCCTGGAGGCTGTCAGGCCATCCCCTTCCATCAGGCAGACAGAAAATGGGGCATCCAGATCAGTGGGCACAATGGGAGAGGCTGAGCCAGCAGTGGGGCACAGCTACATTTTTACCTGTCACATCTCTCCTCTCTCCTCCATCATCTCGTGAGATCTGCAGCACACCAACACAAACCCTCTGTTGTACTGTAGCCTTGCTTCATTTCTGAAGGAAACCATGCATGTTTAACTTGCTGCTGATAATGCACATGGAGAAGGCATTTAAAGTAAAATTATGTGGGTAGATGCAGTTCTGGCCTGCTATTGCCCTGAAAAAGTGTAACAGAGAGCACATCACGCACGTATTTTTCCTGTTCACAGTTCACTGCTTTAACAAGTACCTTCTGCCTTAGATCCCTGCGTTGTTTATTTAACTCCATCCAGCTTCCTGAGGAAGGGAGTCTCATTCGCTGTGTGAGCCTGCTGAAAAGTTACTATGCAATGTCCAGCTGCACCTTTAGCAACAAATACTTGGAGCTAGGAGACACACGTCCCTCTGTGTCCTATTTTTGTTTTAGCTGGATGCATAACTTGCTATCTATCTCCTAGGGTGCTTGAAGAACTGCCTAGCAAGCCTACTCTTAGCTTGGTTAATTGGTCCCAAACCCTGAAATGTAGCAAAGGACATCCTTTTTGCAGTTGTGCCTAGTTTCTGGATCTACAAAAATCCAGAGTTTCTGAGATCTGTGCTTGGGAGTGAGGGATTTTTTAAGCCATTTTTGCTTGCTCAAAGCAACTTTCCAAGGGTTTTGAGAGGATTCTTTAAAAACGCAGTATTTTAAATGTATAAAATATATGAATTACAAGTGAATTTAGAGACTGTAAAGTCTTTGTAGGTGCCGAAACTGTCAAAGCAGCTGTGAGTTGTTGCTGCTTCATAAGTTTGTTCTTCAGGTGAAGGCTCTCATGGAGCTTTTAAAGTAATTCTTGCTAATCACTGTGTGTACCTACACTTAGGAAATCACCTGTTAGCTGCTTCCTTTATAAATCACAGCAGCAGAAAAATAGAAAATTTCAGATTCTTTTTGAATATGTTATTTACATTTTGTGTTTAAGACTTTTCCAAACATAAGTCTTAAACCAAACCTTGAGATTCTCATAGCCATATCTTTCCAGAGTGTGGGACTTTAAAGAAGAAAAGTGCATTAAATATTCCAAGACCCACTTGCACTTTAATGTCAGGATAAGGAGTCTTTGTATTCCCTCCTGTTCCTGCTCATGCGAGCAGCTGTTCCACTCCACCATTTTGCTTTCCAGGGTAATGACTCTTGGGACTGAGCTATCTCACTGACCATCTGTGGCCCATACAGCAATTTGTAGTGGATAATCCCTCACTCTAAATCCTCTCAGCACGTGCTGCATGTTAGTTTTGGACTTTGTCCTGTTTTGAGCTTGCTGTAGGCCTGTGAGTGACTGCGGCAAGGTGCCATCCTTCTTGCAACCAGGGGAGAGGTACAGGGCTCTTTGGAGGGCACTTAATTCAGGGCAGTCAGTGTTATGCAAGTGGTCCCAAACCCTGTTTACCACTAGGAATTAGTTAAAATCTGTGGGGAAAAATATGCAACCAAATCACAGCATTGCTTGCATAAAGCTTTCAATCAGGAATAGGGTTAGAACTTGTTCACCTGTAAAAAAAAAAAATCCACACAAACACTCAAAGAGGCACAAAGCGACCCTTGTATTTTACATACTTTCTAAATGGTCATTGTTCTCTAAATGCACAGGATTTACAGTCTTACCCTAGCAGCTTTTCTCACTATTTTCCAAACCAATGACAACTTGGGCAACACATTACTACCAGACTCCAGTGCTGGGACTTGGCTAGCAGAGAGATTAATGACAGATTTACGTAGGCATAGCTGTCCTGTGGTGGACTGAAGGTTCATCTAGCACAGCCTCTGGTAGGCCCAAATTCCCAGAATTTGAGGAACTCTGCAAGGGCAGTGTTTTTGAGAACTTCTTCCACAGTGTGCAGCAATCTGTGGGTGTACAGTTTCCTGAGCACCTCACTGCTGCTGGATTCTTGCAGGGGAATTATTTTTTGCACTGAACGAATTAGTTTAATTTCTGAGTAACCCTGAGCCACTGGCTGTCACACCACTGTCTGGCTGTTCAAGCATGGTGACTGCAAAGAGCATGCTGCCTGTGCATGCTGTTGGGCTCTGTCCCAAACCTCCCAGTGACCACAGCAGGGACTCCCTCTGGTTGTCTGTTTTTGGACTGAGGGGTCTCAGCCAACACAGTCAGTTTTTCTGCATGGGCCCTGCTATACTTCTGTTCCCCTCTACCTTCCCTGTGTCTTTGCTAAGGCACAGAGGCATTTCACCAGGACTTATTTCTAGGCAACTCTCCCCACCCTGTTCCCTCTGCTTCCCTCTTGCGCTTTCACTCAGCTTCCCCATTTCCACCAACTTGTTGTTTTTACGTAATGCCACTGTAACATTAGATGGGATGAAGACCTGGCTCCACTTCTCCTTTTTGGAGCAAGCAAACTGCCCAAAAGCCTGGAGTGTCTGCAAGCTGCAGAAAATCCTGCACGCAGACTGGTGTGGATGTTTGCAGTCCAGTTACAAAAGCACTGTGTTTGCATTATCTTAATCCCCTGGCTTTGGCTGTGCTGGCCAGGCAGGACCTATCGCAGCATGGAGAATGACATCATTTGGAAAAGGGCTGCTGCTCAAGGCTTCCAGAGGCTGTGCAATATCCCTCCCCTTTCATAGGGGGATGGCCACTCCATCTTAGCAGGAGGCGGCTGCTTTATCAATTGGAATAGTTTTAGTGACCGTAGAAGTTTTAACATGATGTAGTACAGGACAGGGAGATATATGTAACCCTCCTCTCTGGCAGGCTGCAGCAGTGATATAATACCATAAATCCTGCGATTTGTTCATTAAACTCTGTCACCTAGAGATTTGTTTCATCTTAATGTATTCATTGTTTTTTTACTTGCCCTAAATTGCTTTTTACAAACAGTGGCAAGAAACACCAGGCAAGCATAACTGATACAGTGCTGCATGCAAGCTCACCCATGTGCTGCTTGTGATCGACACAAGGAGCTGTGGAGAAACAAAATGCAGGATGACGGGGCTGCTTAGAGAATGCTTCCACCTCACTAATGCTGAAATGCCATAAAGCATCCTGCACTCTGAAACCAGCACATGACTCTCAGCATCGCCACTCTGCCCGATTCTCCCCTTACGGATGCAGTTACAAAAACGGCTGCTAAGCACAGACGTATCCCTGGCATGCCGTCAGGCAGCCTTGCTGGAGGAAATTTTTTTTTTTCCCCTGCAAGCTGCCAAGGTGGACTCCTTAGCTCCTGCGATAGACTGAATGAGACTGCAGTTCCCCCATCAGTTTCATAATACTCAGAAAGCATCCATTTACATCATTGTGTGCAGTGCAGGGCAGCAGCTGCCAGGAAATTTGAAACTATTTTGATTCCAGTTGACTAGAACAGCAGCAATTGAATTAGCTGGTATCGCTATAGATAAACTGATGATCTGTGCATTTTATTTCTTTGACCAATGGGTAACTGCTGGAGCTACAGTAATCTCTGTGAGTAAGGAGACTGTTCAAGCAAATATATCTAATTTCTCGAGCTAGATTATATATATATATACTGTATAGAGAGAGACACTCACACCCTTCTTTTGTAAAATGTACCTGTAAACAAAATGTCTGTCTATGCTTTTAACTTGTGTTTTGCTTCCTAGAATTTCCTTTTATTATGCTGTAGACAATCTTGCTTGACATGGAATGGTTATTTACCTATGAAATATCATATCTATGCCTGATTTAAGTCATTAATTCTTTCAACGTCTAGTCATCAGAAAGGCTGCCAAATGCTATTAGGTTATATTTGCCCGGTCTCAGTTTTCTAGTCACTCACCCCCTTTCTATTTTAGCTTTTTCCGTATCCATTTCTTTCGTTTCTTTCTTTCTTTCTTTCTTTCTTTCTTTTTTTTTTTAATTGTTGAAAGAAGCCACCTTCAATGCAAAGTAGAAATTTGTGTTACCTGAAAGTGTGTGTCCTTTCTTTGTTTGTTTGGTGATGGGTATTTTTTTTCCCTGCGCATCTTCAGTGCAGTCCTTAAATTTTGTTGTCTTTCTAGCCTTGTTTGTAATGCAGTCATATTGGGGGATGGGGTTGGACAGGATATGCCAGTAGCTGCAGCAAGACATGATGCTGTGGTGGTGGATGGGAATAAGGGAGGAGTTTCCCTTAAAGAGCTCAAGCTCCCCTTAGCTCTTGTACCTGAAATAGCTCTCTGAGCAAAGGGAAAGGCTTTGCAATTTTGGGGAGGGGGGGGTGGATTGGTTGTGGTTTACCTCATGAAATAGAGACCTTGGCAGTCATGAGCGTGGTGGTACCTTGCATAATTGCAACAGAACACTGCTTTGATGCCATATATGCATTTTTTTTCAATCAGACAGAATTAGGCAGTATTCATGCATGAGGGAAGAATCCCACTGACTTATGCTTGCATGCGGCAGCAGCAACAGCAGCAGTCTGTCCAGAGCAGGGCTGCTGACATCTTACTGTAGAAAAGGCCTTAAATGTCTACTGTGATAGTGCTGCTCTCTTGCTCAGATGGAACACAGCTTGCAGGTGTGGCAGAGGGGAGTACCTGTAAGCACTCTCCCTCCCCTTGGACATCTCTCTGTGCCTGCATGTGCAGGTATGTGCTCTGTATGTGGACCTCTTCTGGAGCCCGGTGGACTTGCCAGAGGGTGAAGTTTGCTTGGGATGAAGTTCAGGAGGAGAAATAAACCAGAAACTTACTCAGGATTTCTTTCTGCCGTCAGCAGTGGCTGTTGGTGGCAGATGGGGATGCGCAGCAGTGCATTTAGCATTCACCACGAGAAATAAGGCCCCCTCTGTTTCCCTCGTGTTGGTTCAGAAGCTAAGATAGCAATTAGCAGAGACAAGCCTGGCCCCTTGGCAGCGTCTGTGTGCGGTGCCTTGTTAGGGCTTGGCCTCCGGAGCACATTGGCTGCCTCCCAGCCCCACAGGAGGCCGGGGGCCAATGCTCCAGGCTTCCTTCCAACAAGGCGGGATGTGAGTGAGGCACGGGGGTCCCAGCTCTTGGGGCACTATGTATTGCCTTTCTTCAGGCAGGGCAGCCAGAGAGTGTGGCTCAGGTAGTGGCCTGGCCAGGCATTGTCCCATAGTGCTGAGGGCACACACTGAGCCTTTCTGTGGATGGATGTATTCACCCAGAAGGGTTTATGTTAGCATCTCTTGTGACATGCTCCCTTATAAGTCCTCTGCTAAGAAATCCTACCTCTAGACCATGCTGAGAGAGCAGCAAACACTAAAACTTCTACACTAGAGCCAACCAGGGTTGTGGGATGAGGAAGCAGCTTGGGGTTGCTTGCTTGGGGTTGTTTTGGTGCAGGTATAGGGACGCTGTAACCACAGAGCATTGCAGTCATATGTGAGTCTGTCCTGGCAGAAGTGTCCTGCAGTGGCAACCTAGTGCCTGTGCCTTGAAAAGTGTGGGCTTGAGATGCACCCAAGCACTGTGTGGCTGAGCTGTGTGCAAAGGGGACTGTTTGTCTGCTGCTTTAGACACTTAAGAAAAGCACTGTGGGTGCCCCCAGACCTGTATGTTGGAAATCCTGCCATGAAGATGAGCTGGTGATGCAGTTGTGGATAGGGCATCTTGCTCCTTACAGCTTGCTTGGACCTTGCAGCAAAGTTCCCTGCTTTGTCCAGGCACTGTCCTCAACAGCAGCCAAGTTGTCTGGATGAAGCTGAATTTTTTGTTGCATAGTAATTAAGTCAATAGCATAGAGATGTTTGGAGATCCTACTGGGGAAGATTCCGAGGCTTGGCAGGATCCAAGACTATCAGTTTTATCCCGCACCACACCCAGTGTGCAATATTTCCCCTGTGGCTGGATATACTGGGATATACTGCAGGTGTGAGCTTCTGCTTACCTTATCAAGCCACTCGCACATAGGTAGCCACATTAATGTAGTTCTGAACTTGTGTTAGATTATCCTCTCTTTCACCATGAACTCAGCCTATCATTAACCACAGGTACATGGCTTCTGCCTCAGAAACAGACTTGTGGCCAGCCTGCTTGGAGCAGAGGTGGGGATCAGTTTGTAATGTAGCACCTAGAGATGCACTTTGGGATCAAACCATCCAAATGCAAGCTGGCGTCTGGCATCTGGTTTCAGAGCTGTTACTCCTGGTGCTTTTCAGAGTAGGTGTTTGGGTCTGGCCACCCTGCAGTTTGATTTAAAACACTTTTATACTCCAGGCCATTTTTTTTTTCCTAAGGAGTGAGACAAATGCAACTGTTGATGTTTGGGTTTTTTGTTGTTTTGGGGTTTTTTTCCCCCAAAAGCTCAGTTCCTTCTCCGGCTGGGATATAAGGTGGCCAATTATCTGTCATTATGTGATCCCTGAGGTCCCTCCACACAGATAGTTCTCTGTTACCTCACAACAGTGGGAGCCACTGGGTGCTTGGTGCTTGGAAAATGGGATCATCCATTTTTGCTCCTGCTTTGTTTACATCAGTTGGAAAAGCAGCCCAAGGAAGGGAGGGGTAGCAAGGTTTTTTTGCAGCAATGTATTTGCTGCAGTAGAAAATGTGAATTGCTTGGTATGCACCCATCACTGCAACATGACCTTCAGCTACCTGAGTTGGTAAAGGAAGAGGGTAGTGCTGGCAGAAAGTTGAATTGCTCATTAATTGCTTTGTAATTTAGCTAATTAGCTTTGTCAAGGCTGTAGAACATCAGGGGTGTGGCTGATTATCTTCCCAGTGTTTCACCTATACAAGTGCAAATTACTTAAAAATGTAAAACCATCACGTGTGGTGTATTTTTTAAGTAAAACCATCATGTGTGGTGCATGCTGCAGATGGATGTCAGACATATGAATCTCTGCTTTCTTAGGCCTGTGCGCCTGGCCTGTGGCCTCAGACTGTTTGTGGGCCGCTGGGACCTTTTCTGAAGTGTAGCAGACATTTCTGGCATCCCTTACTCTGTAGGCCACACTTCCAAAGTAGGGCTGCCCAAAAACTTCTATGTAGAAGGACCAGCTCTGGATAACTCCAGTGTGAGACAGTGCAGAAGTGAGTTAAGCTGAACAGTGTTTTCCCTGCACTGTTACTCAGTTAGGAGTGGGCTGAAGAGGGAGGTCAGGCTTTTCGCTTTGTGCGTGCAGTAGCTAAATCCAGGGTCTCTTTCCTTTTTCTTTGCAGGTAGTGGCCATGGAAGCAGCAGTTTGCCTCCTCATACCATCATCAATGAATTTCCAGAGTATGGCACTGTAGAGTCAAGCAGACAGGCGCTGTCGGCTCCATCGACTTACCAGGCCGAGCCTGTAACATGCAGTCCAGAAAGACGGGACAGTCACCACTGCATCAGGCCCATTCCTCAGTGTGCAGCTCCTGCAGATAATTTGAGGCCTGATGCAGGGGCAGTGCAGCTTCACATCCCAGAAGAAGGTTTGCAACCTGCAGATAATCTGCCAGAGATTATGAAAATCTCTCAACAGCTAGAAGCAACAAAGGTGCAAGAGAGAGCAAATACTTCTCTTGATTCAGAGACGCAAATGGAAAAAAAGAGTGTTACTGGCAGCCAAAATGTGCAGGCAGCCAGAGAACCAGTTCCAGCAGGCCAAGAAAAACTCTCAGACATGCTTCTTCCATCTGAACGAACAGCTGAGGAAATAAAGCATTTGATCGTAGAGAAAGATCTGGCTTCAATATGGGCTGGAGAAAAGCAGTCCGAGTCCTTGCAAGCCATAAGTAATAAAGCAGAGGAGGTCCACACAGCTCAGGAACCAGGCTGTCACAGACCATCTGCGACAAACCTGGAAGCAGTTAGCAGAATGGAGAGGGGGACACATTTTGAAGAGTTTTCAGAGTACAGTCAAGGCAAAATGCAAACAGGTCCTGAGAGGAGGCTTGCTAAAGAGGCAGCTGTGAGTAAACATGTAGAATTTCAAGGTGTGGAGATTTTATGGCTGCAAAAAGCCGAAGAGCAGAGAAGAAAGAAGAACTCACTGCTGGAGTCTGGGTCTGTGGAGAGGAAGGTATTCCTCAAAACATCCAGCCACGCTGTGTCACCAGTGGTCTCCCCAGGCTTCCTTTCCTCGCCAGACAGTGCGTGGAGTGGGGTCTGTGAGGACCCAAGGCTGGGAACCTCTGCCTCTGGAGCCACTCCTCTAGCAGTGCTCAATGAAAGCAGGAAGGATGAAGTTTCTGTGAAGGACAGGAAGAACTGTGGTGAGGAGGAGATGGCTGTTCTTGCAAGAGGCCAGGCCAGGTGAGATGGTACTAAGTGGGAAGAAGGGGTCAGGTGGGGTTTCTCTTGTCTAGGCATGTGGCTTGGGCCTGTGTCCTTAGGAGCTAATGAGAAAGAGCAAATATTTGTCTGCTGCCTGTGGTGGGGATGTCAACAGTAGTGGTTTGTAGCTGGTGTTTGGCTAGTGCCTGAACTTGGTACTGAAGCCACTCCACACCATTTTACTGAAGTCTGCAGTCCATCTCAGGTTTTGAAACGTAAATATCAGAAGTCTTGCTGTTTGCACAGTAGTGTCTGTGTGATGAAGCATCTGTTGCAGGTGTAGTTGGGATCTGGACATGTCATGTAATTAAATACAGTTGGCATGCAGGCCTGGCCATATGCACCTGAACAGATTTTCTGGTTTCAGACAGAATTTGTGCAAGAACAGTGTGAGAACCTCTGAAAGGTCAGTTAATAAAGACATTTTATCCAGGGCCTTGTAGCCTTGTAGATTGATTATAAGAGGATAAATGCTGTGGTATGCTGTGATGTGCTTTCTCTATTATCTTTCTATCTGTCTGTCTATCTATCTATCTATGTATGTATCTGTCTGTCTATCTGTCTATCTGTCATCTGTGTTTATAAATTTTAGCAATACGTATTGGAAGAATGGTGTGCTGCTTTGCATCCTGATTTCCTTGTTTTTCTTTTCTGATGCACATTTCTGACAAAGCAAAGGGTTCCACTGGGGCATTCTGAGCAAACCATGCCCACTCTGACCTGGAGAGGTGTTTGCTGCTGAGACAACTGGATCTCTACAAGGGAGGCTCTCCTGCCTCTGCACCTCTGGAGTTTTGCTTTGGCTAGTGCATGGGATTACTTGGGCTAAATTGGTACCCTAACTTCTGGCATGTTGAAGTAGCCTCATACCACAGTATTTGATGCAGAAGAGAGAAGAAAACTCCCTGCAGGGGGATGCTATACCTTTCCCGGTGCATCAGCAAGCAGGCTGAGTCTTCTCCTTTCGATTCTGGTTCTTCAAGCTCCATATTTATAATTGCACTTGCTTTCCTTTTTATTTTGAAGTGATTTCCTTCAGCTTTTTGCTGAAGATCCCAGTCCTAGGACTGCGGAGCTAGCATATTATCCTTCAGGGGCAGAGGCTCCATCCAGATACACATCTCCAACATGTGCAGCCCCATGGCACAGTACTGGTGTTAGGATAGATCTTACATGTTGTGCTTTTCTCCATTGCACATAAGCAGCTGATGTTATCGGTTAGACAATATTAGGCTGTCTCCCAGACCTCTCCTTTTACCCAGAAAATTGTTTCTATGTCCCCAGAGAGGGAGATGATACCAGAGAGGTGGTGCAAGGAGAAGCCAGCATTTTACCTGCAGTACCCTCTCCTGCCCAAAGCTGCATTGACCTTTGTGCTCAGAAAGGTGGAAGGTGAGAAGGTTTGCCCAAAGTCTAAACCTTGCCCCTAAGCTGAAGTGAGCTGTTTCTGGTTAATTTGCAGGATGGTGGAGGAAGGGGAAGCAGCCACAGGAGGATATGAAGATTTCCTTGGGCAGAGGCACTCTGACTCCACTGATCTGTACAGCTCACAGTTTGAAAACATCCTAGACAATGCATCTTTGTACTACAGTGCGGAATCGCTGGAGACATTGTACTCGGAGCCTGATAGCTACTTCAGCTTTGAGATGCCACTCACTCCCATGATCCAGCAGCGCATGAAGGAGGGTGGACAGTTTTTAGATAGGACATCAGCCTTGGGGCATACAGATGTCCTTGACAGGGAGGTGAAGGGATGTGGTGAAGGCATCGCCAATGGTTTAAGGGATGCAAGTGAAACACTCTTCAAAGGAGATGTCACAGAAGTCCCTCATCTGGAAAGGTAAAAGTGTGTGTGCTTTCTGTGTGCCTGCTGATTTTTCCCCAGTCTCTGTTTACTTCACTGTACTGTCACAGAGTGTAGCTTTGCCTCTTTTAACACAGCAAGTTTTCTACAGAGAACAATTTCCAGGGTGACTGGTGGAGACAAATGAGCCATCCAGACCTGCCAATCATAAGAAAAGTGCAAATTTACATTATGAAGGTTTATTAGGTAATGCTGATGTGTTGATAAATGTCTGGTATTATCTGGGACTTGTCCCTGGAGGAGTTAGTTACTGGTTACAAATGAACCTTGTTCAGCTCTAGTTCCTACCTGAATTTATTGGCAGCAACTTCAGCAGCAGTAGCACTTTGTGTACACAAATAAGTTGTCCAAATGCAGTTTGTGATATGGATGTTCAAGATGTGTCTCTGGGCATAGCTTTTTCTCTTTTGACGCCAGTGGGAGTTTTGAATGTTACTTCAGCTGGGGTGGGATTTTGGTCCCACCACATTTACAGGTTAGCTGCGTCTTTCATTTGTGCACTTATTGAAAGAGGAGCATGCCTTACAAAAAATGTTAGTAATTTCTGTTTGTGTAAAGGGGGAGATGAGAAAACCTATTAAAAGAAAGAGTCATATGAGAAGCAAAAACTAGGCTAAGTGGTCAGAAAATACTGTACAATTGTAGAAAATCACTCTGTGTGCAAACTTTTCTCATAGTGTGCTGTCAAAGAGAGTGGGGACAGTGAAAGGCAGCCACGGACAAAGTGGGGGGTTGAGTTAGAAGCAGAGTGCTGAGTGTGCAACTCACCTACAAAGTGGTGAAGGACCTTGTGAGTGACATAGATGCCTCTGGTCTCCATCTTCCAGGGACAGGATGTTATCCAAGAGTCCTTGGACTATTCCTTTAGATGGGACTAGTCTAGTTGAAGCTTTCCAGGGAGTAGGGGTGGGAGATCTTTTACCTGTTTTATTTCTTTTCTCCTAAAGTGAAAGAAGTCCTTTGAGCAGAAGTAGTTTAGCTAACTTCACAGGTTAAGGTAGAGTTTGCTCTTAAAACAACTGGCAAAAGAACTTAGCAGTTTAAAGTATTTTTCCCTCAATCATATAGTAAAAAAGGTGTTTAAATCTTGTGTTTGCATGGTGCCTGCCAGTAGGCAATAAGTGACTGCTAATCTGCAATAATCTCTATGGAGCCAGAAATTGAGGTCAGTCTGGAGACCTGCAGCTCCTTACTTACACTAAAACCAAAGACTGACATAAAACTGGACACTGGAGAAGAGCAGCACATTCAGGTCCTAATTCTGTTACTTTGTAGCTGCAGCATCTAGTATCTAAAAGATACTATCAAGGAAGGCCCACACTGGCTCCTCAAGACAAAAGTTACCACAAAGACAAGGTGTGCTTAAATGAAGCACATCAGGTGCCTGCCTAATGTGGATTTCACTTGGAATTCATTTTACTTTAGATCTGCAGCCATACTGATAAATCAGCAGTAGATTTTAATTTTTTTCCCCCTCACTTAATTTAAAGAAGAAAAAAGAAAAAGAAGAGGAAAAAAAAAAAGAGTGTTCTTGGCAGGCAGTGAGTTTGTTAGGGACAAGCCTCGAGGGCTCACCTCGAGGTGCCGGTAGGTGAATGTCACCTCAGCAGTATGGCTAGCCACGAGTAAGCCCAACAGAGTAATCCTCCCATCAGTAATTTTATAGCCAACACCACCATTCCTCCTCCATTATTCTAGTATCATGTATTGCACCAGGTGCATATTTGGTGTGGTGACTGACAGGTCGTGAGTACTATTTTGTTGGAGCTAGCGGGGAACCACGGTGTTAAGAGTGCGTGGGTGAGAAGCAGTGTGTGCGTGCTGGGGGTGGCGGGGGATTTATCGAAGAGAGGTCAGGGCGGTGTGTCGTGGTGATGCTCAGGTGAACCAGATATAGCCTCCTTAGCCCTGGCAGTTCCGGGAGTTTGAACGCGCGGTTGTGTTGCCCGAAACGATACGAGACTTAGGTTTACCTAAGCCTACCTGTGGGGTGCGTGTATGGCACGTCTGTGCCTGCTGCTGAAGCCCTCGTTTCCTACGGTGCCGTGAGCCTGGGGTTGTGCTCGGGGCTGCAGTTCCTCACGCGTAGTGCCTGCCTCGCGGTGCACAGCAGCGGGGGCACCCTCCGCACGCTTCCAGCCCTCCCGGAGGACGAGGGTGGGGGAGGCAAGCCCTCTGCCCCGCCGTGCAGCGCCCGGCCCTGCGCGGTGCCGCCGGAGCGCTCCGTGCGCTTTGCCCGGCCGGGGCTCCCCGCTCCCGCCGCCCCCGCCTGGAGGAGAGCGGCGGGAGAAGCCTCTCCCGCAGGGGTGGGGGTTGCTGTGGGGGCTCGGCATGTGGATACTGGCAAGTGCAAAGGGAAGCGGGGGGATTTTGGGTGCGGGGCATTTGTGAGCAGAGCAGGGCAATGTGGCTGTGCGGGACAGCTAGGAGCATGAGACCCGCTCCTTTTCCGGAAAGGGTGCTGCTAACCCGAGCAAGCAAAAACCGAAACCAAAATCTTAGCAGTGCCTTGTGCCGTAGTATTTCGGTGATATAAAAAGTGGCTAGGGAGGGAACATGCTTTCAAGTACCAGCAGTGGTTAGTGGGGGAGCAGTGTGAAACACGTGCAGTTCTTCCTGGCCCAGTGCAGAAGGGGACGGCCGACTTGAGAGCAAAGAGCTGGTGATTTTACACCTGGAAATAAAGCCGTGTGCCAAGTGGGGAAGGAGCAGCCAGGGCTCCCCGTGGCTATGCCCTCCTGATAGCTGAGCACCACAGCCCCCTTTTGCACCTGTCCGGACGGTAACTCACACAGAGACTGAGGTTTTGGTGCAAGGAAACCTGGCCTCGTAATGAATAAGCGGGAGGGTAACATCCTTCTCCGCTCTTAGGAAATTGCTGGCTTTGGGAGGGGTCAGCTCTGGTATGTGAGGGCCGGTCACATGCCTTCAGAACTGAAAAAAAAGAGGAAAAAAATTATTAGAGGCTTGCAGGCTGCAAGCTCCTATGAGCTCCTGGGTGTCTGAAGATTTCATCCCTGCTGTCCTCCTTGTTGCTGCTGGCCGTGGTTAAACGCAGTAAGTCCTGGCGAGAGCTATATGATGGACTGCTTGCTTTGGCAGCCACCTGCAGTGCTTCCTTTTAGGGTAGGGGGATGTCCGCTGTCCCTGGGTCTTCCCGCAGAGCAGGCTGGCTTGCTTTTGCAAGTAGTGCTTTCCTGGCATAGCTTAGGTGGCCTTTGTGTTTGGCCAGTGGAGGAGGGATGGTTGGGGGAGAACGGCGTGCAGCTTGCCTTCCTTTGGGACTCTTCGTGTCTTTGGGGTGGAGTTTATTGTCTTTCAGTTCTCTGAGATGAGCTCAGTTGGTTAGAGAATGGTGCTTATAATGCCAGAGTTGCGGGTTTGATCCCTGTGTTGGCCCTTCACTTAACAGTTGGAGTCGATCATCCTTTTGTGTCCCTTCCAATTCAGAATATTGTGTCATTCTGTAGTGATTATCCCTTGAGAGGAAAAAAAAAAAAAATTCTGCAGTTGAAGTAGCCTTAAATTTCCTCAGGAGGGGGTGGGAGAACAGGGGGAGGAGGGGTAGTGTGTGAGGTTCCAGAGCTGAGCGACAGCCTTGCTGTGTGTCAGGGCACCATGAAGCACGCTGAGCCGCAGGTTGCCAGTGTGATGAAGCTTTGTAATGACAATAAGGACGTTGCATTTGGGCCGTGTTTTGTGCCCTTGTCTCTGTGTTATCCTTGCAGAGGCATGCAGTCCCCGCTGTGACACCCACGCCCCAGGTGCTGTACTCCTCCCTTCCCATGCCAGTGGGCCGTGTAAAGGCGAGCAAGGCTCAGCCTTCCTCTCTGGGAGTTTAGTCTTACTTTTAGAGGCAGTAAGGAAAACTGTTTGCAAGATGCTGCCAAGGCACTGAACTTGAGTTTGCATTGCCTGGACTAGGTGTAATTATTTGCATATTGATTCAGATTGGTAATCCAAATCAGAGTGGGATGAAGGGGATGTGTTTCCAAAACAGTGAGGTATACCTGAGGGGAAAAGGAGTTACCTTTTCTATGTGTATCATAGACAAAGCATCTGCCTGACTACATGTGAAGTGTGAAATTACCTCTGTGATGATCTCTATACTTCCAGACCTTAAAGACTGGACTTTTTTAGTCTTTTACCGCACATTTTACAGTGTGCTTTCCATTCTCTCTCCCCTTGTATGCTAGAGTCAGAAGAAGAAAGTAAAAAAACCCACAAACCAAAAAAACTTACAGCATTTCTTTTCCTGCCGTAAGTGCCTTTTCTTGTTGTCTTGGGAACTATGGTCTCTGTTGGCAGAACATTGCCCAAGATTTTTCTAAATCCAGAGAGAAAATAAAAAATATGTATTGCAGCTCCTAATCCTCAAAAATGCTGAATATTTGCCACCTGCCATCATCTTCAAAGAACTACTGGTGCTCAGCAAATTCTGCAAGTCCTGTTATTTTTTTTTCCCCTAGAGATGCAAGCACAAATTTAGTCACATATGTATTTAAGAGGGGAAGAAAACAAACTCCCTAAAGCAATCTGGTGATTCTCAGAATAAATGCACAAGAATGTAGCATGAAATTCCCATCGGGTACCAGGTTACTTTTAATTGTTGGGGCCTCTTATAGTAGTTCCCATGGTAGATATTTTTCTTCTGTGTGGGTCATTTCCAGTAGTTTCTTAGTTGGTACTCTCCTTGTTCCGTCTTTAAGACAGTAAACTTTATTGACAAATAATCCCAGTTTTGACTCCTTTCTCCAGGTCGTTTCTGTAGTTCCTTCTCAGTTTGTCAGTACTGTGCATGCCTGTTATAATTTTCAGTTTGCACACTGGTATTTTTGTCCAAAGTAGCTTGTATTTGATTTTTCAATGTAGTTACAAGACTCAATTCTTAGAAATCTAACATGTAACCTTTATACATTCATTTTGTTAGTCTGTCTTGACAGAGGTCTGATAGAATTTTTTTCCACCTTGAAGATTCACTTTGTGACCTGGTTGAATTTTTTATTTAGTGTGAAATCTACTGAGATTCTTGTTTTTCTGAGTGGATGTTTTTTTCACCTTCAGGCATGCCTCAGCTCATGACTCTGGGACCTAGGAAAGATAGGTCAGTGGGAACATGGTACTTCATATTTGCTGCCAAACGTATGCCCAGGATAAGGAAGGTTATGGCATTGGTTGTTGTCCTAGGAGAGCGAATGCATCAAATTCATCTGCAGCTGATGAGCAAACAAACAAGTGCCGGAGCTGGCACATGGACTGATGCATCTGTCAGCTGTTGAGCTGCTGCTGACCACAATATGTTGGCATGGGTGTGTCTTGAATCCAGGTAAAGATGAAGTGACAGAATTCACAGGGGTGGATTTCTGACACTAGTAGCATTTTGACAGCTGAGGATTTGCCTCGTTATTACACAGCCTAGTAATTGCTAAAATGTTATGGTACACTGTTCATGTTGGTATTCCCTCCAGGAAGGTGTCATCAGTTTATCAAGGCTCTGGAGATACGCTTTACAGAGTTTCCCTTTGCTCTGGCTAATGAGGTGTTTGGAACACCAATTTAGTGAGAATTTGTAAAGCTGCTTCTGGTTCCTAAATAAACTGTTGTTGCAGGGAAAAAAGGGCTGCTGACTTTTCGCCTCTTCAGTTCCTAGCCTCCTCTGAAAATAAAACAAACAAAACAAAAATCCAGGAGCTGACAGAGACAGAAAAGAAAAAAAATGTGGAGCAGCTGATCAGTTTGCTGCACAAAGCGCCTCAGTATAGAGTTGTCAGCAGCTCAGCTTCTGAGCTGGCATCTGTTGGCATATCTCCATTAAAGTCAAAGCCATTTAGGTCAGGAAGCCTTGATTCACCAAAACCGAGGCGTCTCTGCCAGCTCTGAGCTGGTCCCGTAGTGCAGTCTGCTGTCTCATCCATTAGCCACGACTGGCTGCTAGTCAAGCCCCTTTCCATGTTATTGCCGGTTAATTCTCTTCTTCCTCTGTGTATGTGTTGGGATAGAGAGAGACAGAGCCTGGCAGCTGGCAGGACGGCATAGAGGCATGCATGTCTTCGGATGTGATGCTGGAGCAGCGGTGGAGAAGAACAGGGCACAGAGCATGCAGACTCCTTGCTAGCACAGCTGGGTAAGCTGTGGGTTGGTTAGTGGTTGTTTTTTCTTTATTTTTATTCACTATTATGTTTGAGGACAGGTGGTTCATTTTGCTGCATGGTTTCAGTGTAAATCTCCTGTGTGATACTAGTGACAGTGGTCAAGTGCTTCATCTGCACGTTTTCAGGGAAGCCTGAACTGAAAGGTGTAAACACACGTATTTTTATGCATCTGTTTTGCTCCCTGCCGGGAAGGACCAGCTGCCTGGTTAATATGTGCTTCCCGAGCCAGTCTCCCAACAGTTAAACCAAGCCCAAGCACAGGGGGGAAGTACTCTGCTGGCTTCCCAGTGTTGGTCCTGTCCTGGAGCACCCCACAGGAGCCTTAGAGGGAAGGAGGGTCATGTGGGTGCTGAACACAGGGATGGCTCTTGACACCTGGCGCACATGGGCTCTGAGGGGAGAGCCTGAGGGTTCCTGAAACATTTAGGGGCTGAGTGTTTTCTGAGCAAGGTCATAGGTGTG
This sequence comes from Lanius collurio, assembly GCA_020086605.1. Lineage (NCBI taxonomy): Eukaryota > Metazoa > Chordata > Aves > Passeriformes > Laniidae > Lanius > Lanius collurio. Next base: position 10,392,826 of record JACBWW010000026.1, read on the forward strand.
CCGTGCATCTGTTTTTCATTTATATTTGGGGACAGGTGGATCAGATCCTGAGTGTGGGACAATTCTAATGCACTCAATAGAGCAGTCTATATGTCTATGCATGTCAGAAATACCCATTGCAGGGAATACCCTTGGATACCCCCTTTGGCGAGGACCAGGTTTTCACTTTCTAGGCATGGTGATGTTAATGTGATGAGTGTCCCTTTGCAACCACTCACCCTTGCCATAGTGATGTATAGAGCCTGAGGTCAAAATGGAATCAAACCTGAAGTATTTTTAGCAAGACATTTGCACTTCAGGTGGCAGCGGGCCAGCATGTCTGTGTAATAAAGTACAGGCTGTCTCTCGGAAGGGCTGCAGTCCTGTCCCTGCATGTGGCAGGACTTCTTGTTCTAATGCTGTGATCCTGTAACGACAGCGATTGCATTTGCTGTATACAAGCCTACCAGAAATGGCGTTTTCTGAATGCTTTAGCTGTTAGCTCAGTTTTTTACAATTGGTAGGAATTGTTTTAATCAAAAAAAAGGACAAATGATTACAGGGAGGAAAAGGTTATTTGTGAACAGGAGTGTGCATTTCAGCCCCTGAAACTGACTTTGTATATGTATCATATTGATAACCAATAGGGGATTACAGGGGTTACTACTTTTAACTTTGCCCCTCTCTGTGTGATGTGACAAGGCTGAGGTACTTTATAATGGATGCTTGATGGTTAGTCTGGCTTGTGGACACTGTCCTTGCTTTGTATGTCCTGGCTGATGCTGTGCTTGTGAGACACCCACTGAATTGAGTTGCAGCAAAGTGCAGCTGTGTCAATCCTCAAAGAGGGATCTACTTCAAAGCATGTCTTTGAAGAGAATCCATACGTAGGACTTCAAAGCTTATTAAACCATTTGGAGTAAAATAGCACACTGAGTCATCTGCCAGGAAAGGGCATTATTTTTATTTTTTTATTATTTTTCTCCCCTTCCTACAGTTGGATCTTGGAAGAGCCCTGGAGCTGAAGGTAACTGGCAAGGTAAATCATTGCTTGAAGTGCTTTTGTGCTCACTCTCCTGGCCCTGAAGAATCTGGTTTGAAGCTGCAGCAAAGCTGCAGCACAGCCGTTCCCAGTCCGTTTGTGTGGTCGGGTCATTTGTAGCAGGAACTGAGTCATCAATCCCACTGCTGCTGGGATTTCTTCACTTTCTTCAGTGGGGCTACTCCTTTCAGAGCCGGGCTGTTCAAGCACAGCTTTTCAGGTCCCTTTAAACAAAATTCAGACAGTGCCAGTTTGTGTCTGGTCTGCTCTGAAATATGAAAGGGTATCATTCACTGAACAGCCACATCTCTCTGAAGGGTTGTAGAGCAGGGGTTTGTTTCCTCAGGGCAGGACATAGCGGGTGGAGGGGACGAATGGGGGCAGGCACCTGACTGTTTCTGCTTTGTCCCTCCCATGCTTGTGAGGGGCTGTTGAACTAGTAATAGAGCATGCTTTTAATGAACAGAGTTGATGGTTATGGAGGGAATGCTGTCCCATATCAGAACTGGGATGAGAAGGCTTGTAATGAAAGCATTTAAAACAACAGGGCCAGCACTGTGCTGCTGAGGGTGATTATCAGCTTCAGTGTGGCTCCTCAGAGGATGCTGTACCCCTGTTGAAAACAAGCTCTGGCCCTAGCTTCAGCATGCCAGAATGTCTTTCCACCCTTCCTTACTTTTAATCATTGCTGTGTTTTGCTCTGATGGATTTTGCTGGCAAATGCCTGACACAGCCTGCCTCAGAGTAAAGCTGATGTTAAAGGCATGCATACTTATTTGAGAGAAGTTGGTTTTCGTCCTGTTCCCTCCTCCTCTCTTTCCAAAAAGGCTGTGAAAGCTCCAGCCCTGTCTTATCCAAGCTCCCCCTACCATCAGTGCAAACAGTGCACTTCCTCTGGACATGTGTGCTAGATGAATTAGTGTTCCTTGGGGAGGGATCATATGCATCCAGGGAAGTCCATGTGCCACAGAGCATATGCTGTGCATCAGTCTGGTAAAAGTGGCAAGCAACAGCTAGCTGGGATGACTTAATTGGCTGGGATGAGGACAGCACTTAGGCTGAGTTGTCACACCCTGGTACTCAGTGTCAACTCTGAACATCACTTCTTTGTTAGCAGCTGGCCCAATTGCTCTGTGCTTTTACTCCTCAAAGGAAAATGCTAATATGCATGTCTTCCTTGGGAAGAAGCTGAGAGTTTTTTCTCCATGAATTTCTTACAAAATGAAGAGCATACCAAGGTTTAAGGTATCATAAGCTCATACTCAGGCTGAGGTTTCCTCTTGCAGCCGAGTTGGCTGGGAGAGTGGACTACTGAGATATGAGGTGCCTATGTCATTATTATTACGTTACTGGCCTTGCTGTGTTTTTTCTGGAAATTGCAGCTGTTCTTCAATCAAACATTGCTGTGTAGAGTTTCAGTTTTGGTGGTACCTGGGATGGGAGTCGGGGGAATAAGTGAATCTAGAATATTCTCGAACAGATCAACTGTGCTAAGTGCTGAGAGCATGGCAAGATTGAGATATGGCATTGGGAGCTAAATCACTGTAGAACTGGTTGATAATAGAATAAATGAAGAAAACAGTGTAAAATATTTCAGACTCTGCCTAACAGTTGTGATGTGTTACAGGAAAGCTGGAAAGCCTGGCAGAGTTTACAATCTGCAGCTTACATGTTTCATAAGTGAGCTTGGAGACTATTGCTGTTAGAAAGTATTGCATTTACCACAGCAGCTGCTTATTCCTGTAATTTCTGCTGGATGTGGTGGTGACAGCCTTGGTGCATTCCCTGTTTGTCTGGGGATGCTTTGACAGAAGGAGAAAGGAGTGCAGTGCTGGGGAAAGAAGTATCAAGGTCTGTAGACCTGGTTTCTAGCCACAGCTCATGTGCTGTGAGACTAGAGAGGTCTGGAGTTTCTTTGTAACTTCTGTTTTCTGTGTTTTCTAGTAGCAGAGATTAATGTAAGTGTCTCTGGATAAAAATCAGCAGCCATTGCTGGACAGGCAATTACCAATAATACCACTACAATCCCTTTTGGCCTTGAATCTAGGATTAGGGGGAATATAATCTCTTACATTTTTCAACCTGCTTTTTTCAGTGGAGGTTTCTCATTTTTATGTGATAAAGAGTAAAGCTGCATGAGAAATCCATGTCCAGCCTTGCTCTGTATCACAAAGCCCTTTCTTGGCACTGTTTCGATGGTAATGCTACTGTGGAATCTTTATGTGTAGAAACTGTACTGGGGAAGCAGGACCCATTTTCAGCCTTGGTTTCTCTAACCTCTTGATTAGAATTCATTATAAGCACTTTACAGAGGGAGGCAAGTATTACTGAGTTCAGCAGATTGGTAAACTGAGGCATGGAGGAAAAACGATGCACCTGGAAAGCATTGAAAGTAAGAAGAGGCATTAGCCTTTTCCCTGAGTAACACCACTTGGACCCTGCTAAAATATCCTGTCCTAGAGGCAGCTTGCACAGTAGCCATGCACAGGGCATCTGCATTTCCTACGCCCTCGGGGATACGAGCACTGAGTCTTCAAGCTACCTAAAACACTTGAGAACTGAAGTCTCACTTTAATGCTAAGAATCTATCATTCTCCCTGAACAAGAGGCTTGTTACAGACAACCTGTATTAATTTGACAATATTTTTGTACTTGGTACTTTTGTACCAAGTACTAAAGGTACTTACTTAGTACTTACTTCTTGTACTTAGTACAAAAAGTACTTACTTAGCCCCCCTTTGTACTAAGTAATAAACTCATCACCTATCAGAATTAACTACTGGAATAGCAAAAGGAAGCATCCCTTATTCTTCGATGCATGTATGGGCACCCTCAGTCAGGATGAAGCTTTGAATCAGGGAAGCTGAAAGATAAGGTTTCTTATGCAGCCCTGTTGACTAGTTTTGACAAGCAGAGGAAAGAGCACACCCTCCCTCTTGCTGGGTGTTCCTCCTTCACATCCCTGCCACGGCTCCGAGAGGCAAAGCAGAAGCTGGGAGCTGCTGTACTGCCAATTTCACTTAGTGGCAGATGCCGGCATTTCCTTTCTTTCTAAACTTGTGGCAGTTTGTAGTAATGTTGGCTCTTGGAGTGCACTGGTTCCTACCAGAGTACAGATGTTCCTTGTCATCTTTGGCCATCTTTCAGGGCTATAAATACTACCTTTAATAAAGTGCAGTGGTGAAGGAAGACTGTGACTTATAGTGAAGTTCTGTGAGTTGGCATGACTTTTGATGCAGCATTTGTACATGAAAGACTCTGTAGATGTGTTAGCTTAACTGGGTGTCCCTTGCTCTTGTCAGTTGTTAGAGATGTGAATTTGGAACAAGTTGTGTCTGATTTCGATGGACGAGGTATTGCATGGGGCATGTGCCAGGGTACTCTGTCATTTGCATTCTTCACAACTTTGGTATAGGCCAAATTTAGAGAACTTCAGACTAGTGGTTTTGGAAAGGGCTGAGGAGGCATTTTCTATAACAACGTCAGAAGGGGCTTTTTTTCCAGGATAACGGATGACCAGTAATGTTAGTGTTGTTGGAATTGTATTTACAGTATTAATTTCCTACTAGAGCATTGAGACTGACCCTGTTTTTGTTAATGCACCTTTTTATTTACACTGAAGTAATTGCAAACCAATGGAAATCCCCAGTTCTTGCAGGAACAGGTTAGATTTCTGTTTTCCCCAGATACTTGATAAAGAAGTTGCACCCATGAGGTAGATGCATGATACTTCTGAGGTTGTGGCAGCACTTAAAGGATGGAAACAGAGGTAAAATGGGGAAATCTCCTTTCTGTACATGTTCTTCTCTTAAACCATGGATGAGAAGAGGGGTAGGAAGCAGGCAATGATTTGTGGCATGTAGAATACTAAATATTTCCATTTTAAGCTCACCTTATATGAAAATCTCATCTTTAAGGATTTAGTAAGTGGCTAGCAGTCATCTGAGTAAATGGCTAGACAATTGTTACTGGAGCACAGCAATCAGTTTTTTTAACCATGGCTTGTCAAGTCTGAAAATTACAGTGGTATGTGAAGCTGTGGTATGTTGTTTAGAGTGCTGTGTGTTTAAAGTCATTTTAACTCATTCCACTCATATCTGCCCCATGCATGACCCTTACTGATCATTTGTTAGTCCTGTGTAAATAGAGTTTTAGTAGAAGGAATTTCTATATAGTATAAAAATACAGAAATAAAAATAGAAATGCTGTCAAACGCACACACATATACAGAGCTGAGATTTTGCAAAAGTTTTCATGCCATTGTCAGTGAAATGCTTTTCTAAAGTTAAAAGCCTGCCTTTGTGCAGGGGTATATGTGGTGGCATGCACTTTTTGATGTGGAGGACTCTTTTGCCTTTGATAGGAGAAGCAAAACAGATGCACTGCTCAGCCAGAGCTTTCTTATTGTACTAGAGGTGTACTAAAGGAATCTGTAAGTGCATGATTTATCTAAAGTGACCGGGGATTGCGATGCTGAACATCTTGACTTTGAGCAGCTGATGAGGGAAATAATTGCCGCCACAAGGGAGCAGGAGGGAAGCAAGGAGTTCTCCAAGTTGGCATGGATGGCTTGTGTCTCTCATAATCCAAACTAGGTTCCTTTCTCTGAGTCCTGCTTTTTGTAGCAGTGCCTTCCCATGGGGTGTCTGCTGCTCAATGGTGACACAGAAGCTACTGAGAGCTCTGGTGATACTTTTTTATATTTAAGGAATTGTATTGTTTCCAGGACAACTGGGGAAGAATGTGGAAGGGACTTGTTCTGACTCAGCTTGGAGTAACTGATCACCCTGGCTTAATCACTGCATTTCTCCTGAAAAATGGTTCATTGCCTACTTTTACAGAGGCCTCTTCAAGCAAAGCAATCAATTGGGTTAAAAAATACTAATGCAAGAAGCACTCAGGTGCAGTTGTAGGCTGATAATAGCGCAGAGCTCTCTCTCAAGTGAGCCCAAGCTGAGGATCCTTAGCTCAGTCAGAAGGATTTGCCTGTATTTAGCTGTGTTAAACACCCTTAACTTCTGCTGGCTGCTGTGTGAATGTCCCTGTTCTGCACTGCTCCTTCAATTAAGTGGATTTTGTTACATTGTGTCATCTTGTGTCTGTACAGTTAATTGCATGCTATTCTAAGAGAAAACTAATGTTATCTTGCGGAGGAGTTCGGTGAGGGAAGAATGCAGACGATCAATGTGATTGATAAAGCATTGTTCTTCACTTTATTAATATCGGCATGGAAACTTATACTTTTCCAAGCAAGCTCCTGGTACATCTGGCAACTTCTAATTGGACAGTTAGAAGCTCTTCTGCTACTTGATTGGTTCTAGCAAATATGGGAAAGTTCTTCCTCTAGCTTCCTCAACCATGTCTGTGTACACATACTGCTGACAGCATATTCCTTGTTCACATGCTGTTACTGTGTAGCTTCTTCTTCAAGGATATGCTGACCTTGCTGTGTACCTGCCGCTCAGCACTTTGTCTCTGGCTGCCACAGGGCCTCTGTCGACCCGTGTCCTTATTCTATTAACTATCCCTCAACATTATCTTATTTTTCTTCTTTCTGTATTTTTTTCATCTCACAGCAGTGTTGAACTACAGGATGTGGTGTTAGACTCCCGTGCAGCCATGGGGAGCAATGAACTTCACGAGAAAGATGCCATTGGAGCCCTTGGCCATGATCTCAGCAATGGCAGCAGCAGCAATTTGGAAGCAGCTAGGCGCCTGGCTAAGCGCCTCTACCATCTGGACAGATTCAAACGCTCTGATGTGGCAAAACATTTGGGTAAAAAGTATGTGCTGATATGAGGCCTTTGGCCACATTGTTCTTACTGCTGGTTCTGGGGGGCTTCACTTTTGAAAGATAATCTTTACTTATTTCTTCGCTTTTCTATAGCAATGAATTCAGCAAGCTTGTGGCCGAAGAATATCTTAAATTTTTTGACTTCACAGGCATGACGCTGGACTGTTCACTCAGGTAAAATTCCATTTGTAAACTTTATGTTTTGTTTTATTAACAGTGCTGTTGGCAGTGTTGTCATGATTTACATAGTTGTCCTTTTGGGGTGTAAGAAGATGAGGAGAGGACTGCAATATATTTTGCGGACAGAGCTTTCCTCTCTGTTTGGCTTGGTGTGCTGCTGTACTCTAGTGCTACTGGAGTGGTGACCCTTGAAGAGGGAAATATTTGGGTAGACCTGTTTAGAGATGGCTCTTGATACAGAGGAGCTGGAGAAAAGTGTCCAGTCACTCTCAAAACAGGGGACTTGTAGTCTACCAGGTGCTTCTGAGGAATTATGGTGTTGCTCGCAGCCGATCTGCACAGTCTCTCTGGCTAATGCCTTCTGGAGCTTGCTCTGCTTTGCAGCAGTGTACTAAGACCAGGGTTTGGTGTGGCTTGGCAGCTCCCCTCTCTGTGTCTCCCTGAGGCATCCAGAAATGTGCAGAACAGCAAAAGAGCTTCCATGTGGAAAAAGCTGTAGTGAGTTTCGTAACTGTCGGTATGGGTGTTTGAAAACCCAGTCCTTCAGTTTTCTTTCCTTTTTACACTGGAATCAGGCCTCAACATTGTTTATTTTCAGTACTTTTTTTCTGAAAGTCAAAACACCGAGTTTGTGTAGCAGTGGCCTGTTAGCGCAGTTGCTGGTGTTCTAGTGTTTAAAGGGACTTAAATGAGTTTAAATCATTTGACTGAGGTTACTTAAGTGGGATTTTTTTTTTCTAATGATACAAATCCAGGAGGTGTGCATGCATTTCTTAGCTCCCTTACAAATGCATTTCCAGGGGTCTGATGCCCTGAGATCATAGCAGATCCAAGGCACCCACAAAGTCCTGCTTGCTGAAGGTGGTGGAAGTAGAGCATGCCTGCACAAGCATGAACTGCCTGGTCCTGAAGCAGGGGGAGCAGAGCCAAGCTAGAGCACCTGCTCAGCACAGAGTGAGCTGCTGGGCAGTGGGAGGTCTGCTGCTCATTCCAGGTTTTAGCACCCTTGAAGCATAATGCTAAAAATACCCTTCTTTTAAATTGTGAAATCCAACACATAATTGCTTTGTGGCACATATTTAGGAGGTCTCTGCTCCCTGTAGATCTCCTGTTAATATTAATAGTTATGACCTTCTCTAAAATGTGCCCAGGCTCATGTAGAACTTAAAGAAGCCAGGGGGTTGTTGAAGTTTTAAGAGTAGCCGCAGTAATTGCCAACTACATGCCTTGACTGTGCAGCAGCAGCTGGGGACAAAGAATCATCCCAAAGCCTGGGGAAACTGAGGGATGCTGCCTTGCGCTTGGCAGAGAGTGAGGTAACACTGCTGTTGTTGCTGGCTTGCTGGCAAACTGTGGTTTATTGAGCATTTTGGAGGCAGCTGCCCAGATCCATGCTATCTCCCAGCTGTGGGAGGCTGTTGTGCAGCATCATGGAAAAGTCTGAGACCGGGGAAGGGTTGTTCCTTCAATGTCCACTCCCTAGATCCATGTTGCCAATGCACTTCCTGTGTGCATCTCTTGCAGCCTCTGCAGGACTGCAAGAGGGGAGGAGTTGGGGTGGCTCCAGCTCCTCTCACTGTCCATTCTGGAGTCCAACCCTGGACATAAGGAGAGCAGTCTTCAGGCTGCTCAGGGAACTAGTTAGTAAGGTTCATTGGGAAAATGCTTTTGAAGGTGCTGTGATCCATCAGTGCTGGTCACCACCTCCTAAGGGCACAGGAGCAGGCAAATCCAAAATGTTAGAAGTCAGGCAGGCAAGGCAGAAGGCTACCTTGAATGACCAAGGGTCTTCCGGAGCTAACACAAAAAAAGAAGGTGTTTGTCCAGAGGGAGCAAGGACAGGTGATGTGGGAAGAATACAAAGTTGCTGCTATACTGTAAAGAGAAAATTCCATCTGGCAAAGTTCAGTTGAAGTTGTACATGGCCAGTACTCTGTGGGACAACAAAAAGATTTAAAAATAAGCCAATAGAAAAAGGCAGTGCAGAGTGGCTTAATGCCTTGAGCTGGCGGACCATGGCTGTGAGAATGATAAACTGTCAGCTGACTCTGAGCTTGTGTAGGATCTGCTGCTCCATCTGAATCCTCATAAGTCTATGAGGCCACATGGGATTCATCCAGAAATACTCGAAGAGCTGTCTGATGTCATTGTGTGGTCTCTCTCAATGATTTTGGAATGGTTTTGGGCATCTGGAGAGGTCCCAGCTGACTGAAACTGTTAGGAATATTGGTAGTGGCACCACTTTGCTGCTTTGGACTCCAGCTTGTACTGAAGTCCCAGCATGCCAGGCACAGTGGCACTCAGTGGTGGTGTGACTTAATTCAGGCCATGACAGTCTGTCAGTCCCCACTTTCTACTGGGCTTACACACCAGCCATATAGGACTGTTAAAGGGTGGATGAGTCTGGCCACTCCCTGGCTCTCCAGCTCACCAGTCATCTCATGGATGGGGTCACAGAGTCCCAGCTGGTGCCATATTGATGGTGCAGCAGTGTGGTAGCAATCAGTACCTGTTGCTCTTTGACCCTCTGAGACGCCATGCAAGCTGTGTAATTTCCTCTGTCTCCACAGCAGCTATCCCAAAAGATCTTTTAGGCTGAAATACCCTGTTTTGAGGTAATGTATGCTAAGGGTGCATGGGGCCTCTGAGCCAGTCACAATGGGGTGTTTTTGCCATTCATTCTCAATCATGCTGTCTCCAGCTTCCAGTACAGTCAGCTGTTGGGATCCCCCTGTCACCCCAGAAAGAGATGGATTATGTCCTCACATATCTTGATGGCATCAGGATACATCATGTCCCCATGTGAACTAAAGCCTTACACTTTCCTGTGTCCGATGTGCCAGGGCACTGGATCCACACAGTCCGATAGATCCAGTTGTCCCTTTCTTCTACTTGATCGAGGTCTGTAGTTCTGGTAATAGTACGTGTTGCTCATTCTTGTAAATATGAACTGGAGAGCCCTTCAAGAGGATCAGAAAGAACATCAGCCCTTATATTAAAAATTAACCCTGTCCTGGCTGGAACTAGGAAAGGAATAGAAAGTAGGAAAGACAGAGAAACCCAAGATTCACTCGGGTGTATCTACTTGTGAATTGGGTTATTTGCAATACATTATGTGTGAAATTAAGTTATTACCAGGCAGATCACACTCTGTATGGGTGTGAGATTGTTGCAAGTACAGCCTGTCTCTGACCTTACATCAGAGAGAAAAATTTAAGTTCATGCATCGGAACTAGATAGATGTGAATGTTCCAGTAATATATTCCATGCCTCTCAGATCTGGTGTTTGTTTCAGTCTCATGGGATATTTAAAAATTGTAAATTAGACACTCATTCTGTATGTCTTCTTAACTTCAGAAATGTTTTGGTTCCAGTATTTTCTAATTTCAGTATTTTCTTAGAAGCATCCTGATAAATGAATGCAGAATTTCATCTTTGGCTGTGAGACGTATTTTTCTATCAGGAAGAACAGCAATGTGGTTAAGAGGAGGGATGGTCAAGTATGAGAATAAAAGGGAAAGATGTGTGTCCCCCTCACTTTTCTGCACAGGCTTGCTGGCTGTATCCAGTGGGTTTGCCAGGTTGTGCACCAGCCCTGCACCCTGGGCTCTCCCAAGCAAGAACCTCAGAAGGGCCAAGTTACTCCTCCTGCTGTTGAAGCTCAGTGGGAGGTGTTGCAACTCTACTGCCCTCTTGCCCAGACATTTTCTGTAGGTTGGGTAGTCACACTCCTCCCTGACTGATGTGGTTCTGGCCACTCTGATAAGTGACCACACATTTGGTGTTAGCTGTGAGTGCTGTGCACTTGCTTGACTTCACTGCCTGGAGTAGCTTGTCTGATTTGGAGAGCAATACCAATGAAGTCAAGTCTGAAAAAAAGGTGCAGGGATGGTGGGCGATTAGAAGACAGTAGGGAACATCCTGGATGTCTTGTCATGCATAAAGAATATGTGTTCCAATTCCCTACCCAAAGGAAAAAATACTTAAAAGTAAGAACAACTCTTTCAAATGGTGGAATTACTTATTATTTTGTATATTCTGTGGCTGAAACTGTGGTAATTTAAGTCTTCCTTCATTTACTGTCATGTTGGAGTTAATTGCACACGGAATGATAGCCCAGTTTCCTAGAAAGGCTCCTTGGAACGGAATGTCTGATGTGTGCTTATGTACTTCTTGTTGTGATGTGTGCACTGAGTGAAGCAAAAAGAGATTTATTACCTTAATTTCACTTTTTTTCCCACTGCTCTTTTAGGAGTTTCTTTAAAGCCTTTTCACTTATTGGAGAAACTCAGGAACGGGAGAGAGTTTTAATCCACTTCTCCAGCAGGTACTACCAGTGCAACCCAAACACCATTTCTTCTCAAGGTAACTTTGTTTCTGATACTAGGGTCTGTGCTTGTTGCTTCTTGCTGTCTTCCTTCATTCTCACCTTCAATAGCACATATGGTATATGCCTGGAAAATGAAGCTATGTATTTGCTGTACCACACTTCAGAGACTGTCTACAGTAAGCATTGAAACTCTCAGTAGGAAAAGTGTTCAGACCTCCTCAATATAAATCCTCATTTGTAGCACCTCCAGGTTTGAATGTCCTCAGTTGTAGTTTCTGGTCTTGCTGACTTTAGTGTGTGGTACTTGTACTCTGGCTGCACTCATGTGGACAAGAATAGGTCCCATGTCCGGTAGAAAAGAAGCTATTTGCTTTCCATGCTCCATTCAGTGCTTGTGTCTGCATGCACTGGCATCAGGCACTCCAGTCCTTGCCAGTTGTGGGGGTGAATTTTGAGTACTGTATTCAGACCCTGGCATGATTTCATTCAGACTGGCTAACGTCAGTCAACATGCTCCTCCTTGCCAATGTTTTCAGTCAGCTTGGAAATAGATGGGGGAAACAAACAAGTACATAGATCAAACCTGAGAAAACTGGGAATGCAGAAGAGGACAAACTGTCTGGTGGCATAACTGCTGTGCTCAGTCAGACATGCTGACAGAGCCATTTGGCCCTGTGATTGCAGCGCACGCTGATCACACACTGAAGGAGGAGGTTGAAAAAGAAAGCAATCACGGGTTAAGCTGTACTTTCAGTTTCAAGTGTCAGCAAGAGCTGCTACGCTTGGAGGTACCACTGTGCTTCCTTACCCCTTGCTTTGTGACCTACTTCTGTTGCAGTGAGATGATGTTTGGGCACTTTGCACCTGTTCAGCTTTACTGGCTGTCATGCAGGGGAGGGGAATAGAGTAAGACAGGATCTGCTCTGGCGCTGTCTCTTTCCTCTGCCTGTTGTCTTTCTTGTTTCAAGACACAGGCAGTCAGTTAGAATGGGTGCATCATGTCCAGACTGAAATAATTACTTGCCTGGTGCCGTAGCTGCCTTACTCTAGTCCAGGGTGCAAGAGGCAAATTGCGGCTTCAGACCCTGAGTAAGCATTTAGATCCTGCATACTTTCCCTGGGATCTTAGTACTGGGTGCTGTTATGTATATATATATATATATACATATATATATGTATAGCACCGCAGTGTAAGAAAGATACAAAGCTGTCAGAAAGTATCCAGAAAAGGGATATGAAGATGGAGAAGGGTTTAGAGGGGAAGCCAAATGAGGAGCCAAATAAGGTGAGATAACTTAGTTTACTGAGCCTGGAGAAGGGGACACTGAGGGGAGATCTTATTGCAGTTACAACTTCCTCATGAGGGGAGGAGGAGGGGGGAGGGGCAAACACTAATCTCTTCTCTGTGGTGACCTGTGACAGGATGACAGAGAATGGCTCAAAGTTGTTTCAGGGGAGGTTTAGGTTGGATATCAGGTTCACCCAGAGGGTAGTTGAGCACTGGAACAGGCTCCCAGGGAAGTGATCACAGCATGAGCCTGACAGAGTTCAAGAAGCTTTTGGACAATGTTCTCAAGCACATAGTACAGAGCCAGAAGTTGGACTCTATGATCATTGTAGGGTGCCTTCTAAATTTGCTTGGAAAGTTTATTTAAAAAAGGCTTAAAAGTACTACTACTTTTCCCTGAGGTGGGCACAAAGAAGAACTTGACAAAAGTTCCCAGGATGTTCAAAACCAAACTTTCCTAGCAAACCTTAGAAGATCAGGAAATTGGAAAAATTTAAAACAAACATTCAATCAAAATAAAGCATTTCACAGAGCGTGACTTAGCAAACTTTACTCATCCAACCTCTATTACTCATATTTCAGAAAATGGAAATTACGAGTAGAAGAGATGAAAAGAAAGAGAGAAAAACAAGATATAGCTACTGCCCTGGACCGTAGTGGTTTCAGCTTCCATAAAATCCATATACAATGGGGACACACAATCACACATCCTGGGGTCTGCTCTCACCTCCTGTGGCAAGCGACCCCCAGTGGGAGCTTCCATTCATCTGGCCACCCCAGGGCTTGACTGTGGCTCCAGGGCAGGGTGTTGGGCATTGTTTTCAGTGTGCCAGTGACTGGTAGAAGTACTGGACTAGAGGCTCCAGAGGGTTGGCATGTGGAGCAGTGCACCATCCCATTTTCTTCAGAGCTGCTCCCTCTGCGCACACATTTCAGTTGTTTTAAGCCAGCAATAATTTTCTTCTCAGACCTTCAGTCTCTCAGACTTTCCAGCTGTATTCTCTGGTTCTATCAATCTGACTTATTGCTGAGGACCTTGGTTATAGGACCAGCTTAGAAACCCCTGGAGTCCCCTCTATCCAGCATGGAGCCAAGGCAGCGTAAATAACTGACTGTACTTCTCCAAAATTAAGTCTAATTAAGCTCTGAATGAGGATTTAGACAGAGAGGGAGAAAAACAGGATAACCTGCCGTACCCACTCTTGACACAAGAATCAATGTACTTTACTTTTCCCTTTCTGCACTGAAGTAAATGAAGAAGAAGGTGTTCATTCAGTCTGTGGTATTGATATTAGCAAGCTAAGAGTGATAGCATGATTTCTTGTCTTGTTTCCTTCATCCGTGGGTGCTGCAAGACAGTTTTGACAGTTAGTAAAAGATAGAAGAGAGACTGTTCTGGTTTGGCAGCTGTGTGATGACCTCATTGTTCATTTATTTAATTATGTGTATTTCTTGATAAAACAGATTCTTATAAAGGGAACAGACTCAATTAGTCTACGAGGCTCAGTTTCAGCTTCTTAAAGGTCCATATGTGACTCTGGTTATGTCTCTTTCTGCAGATGGAGTTCACTGTCTCACGTGTGCCATGATGCTGCTTAACACAGACCTGCATGGCCATGTGAGTATGCACAGCTTTGTGTAGACTGCTCCTATCCACACAATGCTGGGATGGAGTGGTTTTCGCCAGTCCTGTTGTGGTGGCCTTCTTCTAAAGCCCCTGCAGACAGCAAACAGTGAGAAGGCTGCACTCCCAGGCTGTTGTCCTGAGCGGGCCTTTCCAGCATGCCTTGATCAGTCATGTGTAAGCTGGCATTGTACCTGACTTTGCCATAATGCCTGTACATACTGTTCTGAGGCCCATCTTTCTGGTGTGCTTGCCATCCTTCCTGCAGCAGGCCTTGACCAGGAAGCAGTGCTTGGGATTAGCTTCCCCTTTACAGTATGCACAAACATGTGGGAAGGCAGGGATGTGAAGAAGTTTGGGGAAGGTCACAAAGGGAAGGTGGTTTTGGCAGGCATCCAGTTGCAGGGGGCAGACCTAGTGGAACCAGAGTTTTACACAGACAAATGATGGGTGTACGCAGAGCCAAGAGAGTGGAGGGGGCATGTGGGCATGCTGAGTGGCAGCCCTGTGTTCCTGCACTGCACACCTCTACCCACAGCCTGCCCCCAGGAAATAGCATTCTGGTTTGAGTCCTCTTAGTCACCCTGCTGCTGGGTGCCAGCAGCCTGAGGATTGGTATTTCAACACCCGTGGTGCAATACACCTGCTATGCAAGGTATTTCCATGCTGATGGGAGGCTTCCTGTGCCCTGGAGTTAGGATGGAGTGGGTAAAAACACAGGGAGCATGGCATGATAGTGTGCAAAAGCAGTGGCTTCAGCCAGGTGGCTCTGGGACTTCTCTCTGGCCCTCCACTGCGCTTGCAAGGACTTTTCCAGGAGGGTGTCCCTTGAGAACATTTACACATTGAGGGTGTTGGGTCAGGCGGCAAGACATGGAGGTACCCTGGATCTGTCTAAAAGGGCTGCTCAGCTTGTGTGGGTGCACATAATAAAACTAAGACTTTCATGTTCACTAGGAGTTTTGAGACCTGCCTCCCATTAATTGAATGCCTTTGTCTGAAGGTTGTGGAAGCAGAAGAGGAAAGGGAGATGTGAGGAGTTTTTTTCTCTGAAGGCTTAGCCTTCCCTACTGGATAGTGTGTCAGTCACATGTGAGGGTCATTGGGGGCACAGGAATATGCCTCAGTTTGTCTCTTGAGCACACCTGAGTCTTTCTGCACAGGTATCCCGCTCCCCAGAGCGATGAGCAGCCTGGGGTCCCTGCTTTCCAGTCTGCCTGACCTCACAGTCCAGGGAGGGAATCCAAATGGTCATGCATCAGCTTGACAGCAATTCCCATTGCTTCTTGCAATGCTTTAGTGGGCCCTCCTGTCTTCAGAAGTACTGAGGAGTAAACGATCGGGCACTGACCCATCACTGCTGCTGCTGAGTCTGGCTGTTGAACTGTGTAACTTTGGAGGCTCATCCCACTGGCAGTTGACAGTGTGTTGTTATGTATATGCAGCTGTAGTATTTGCCAGACTCCTGCTCATACTATGTCCATGGTGTGTCATCATGTTCCCTCCAACCCCTCTGATTTCCTGTAATTTTGGTCTTCCTCTTACTGCTTTGCATTTTTCTACATAGGTGGTAAGTTTGGGGTTTTTGACTTGGAATGCAGCCCTTGCAGATATGCCTAATTGCCTGTTTCCTAAGAAAGGTAATGCTTTGCCCCATTCTTAGCAGGATTCTGCTAGAGCAGGAAGCAAATGAGTCACAGGGCTTGTCTACACTGAGCTCTATTTGTTAGTGACGTACTGATCATAAGCACAGACACTTCTACTTCACAATAAGCTCCACTGCTTGTAGGGCTGTAATGCAGCTGCTTTGCCTTTAGTTCCCACTTGCCTTTAACTCTTGTAGACAAACTCTTACTTATCCCCTTTATTTTCCCTGTGTTGCCACACTTCACTCTATTCGTAACTGAACAATTTTTGCTAGGTGTGTCTTGGAAATGGGTACTTGCTTCTCTGCATGGAGGCCATCACCCACACTGGTGTTTGAGAGTTTTAAGGTATCTCTAGACCACCAGGCACATCTTCTGGAACCTCTGTGGCACTGTATGGAGATACTAGCTTTGGTCCTATGGCAAAACAGCCATTTGTTTCCAATGCCACACTGCTGTTGGTTTTGGTCAGAATGAGGAAGCTGCAAACTGCTGCGTGGAAGAAACAGATGGAAGGAGGCAGAAGTTGCAGTCAGAAAGGAAAAGCACCTGCAAGTCTACAACATCAGCTCCAGCCTGCACCTAAAGACTGAAGTTATGAGCTATATTCTATAAGCTTTGCAAGCAGAGAGCCAGGATTACAGCCAGCCTGTATTGTCAGAAGCCCCTGTTGCGGGAAGCCATGCATTGTTCCAGGGTTACTGCTTGCCTTCTTTCTGTGGCTTTGTGCAGGCTATGGGTTCTTCCTTATTGGCTAGGTGACGCTGATGGCCAAGATTTGGTGGTTTTCCATCTCTTCTGATGATACATTATGGAAGGGAAGTAGAGGATGGATGTGCTATCATGTGACTCTTAACATGGAATGACCTGTATTACCAGCCGGTGGCCTTCCTTGGGCTCCAGTTCTGTGTTAATTTGGGCTCCTGCTCCTAGCCCAAGACAAAGCTTACACAAAGCTCTTCTGCTGTATTTCTGCAGACAAAGCATGCCCTGACAGTGGAAAAGTCATCTTCATCTCCATCTCTTGACTGATGGTGGTGCCATCCTCAAAGATACCATGACCATCACAGAGCCCCATTTTCCCCTCTGTCTTTACCTTGTTTCACAGCTCATCTCAGGCTGATTGCCTTTCCTCAGATTCTTTGGTGTCCTTTTTCATCAGTGCAGAGTTGTAATTGCTGCCCACTCACAAGGCTCCCACGTGTGAAGCAGGGGACTTCTAGCACCTGGGGGACCAAGTACAGACAATTCTTCTGAGGGATGATGAAGACTTGGATTCAAGAGCAGCTTAGGGCATCCTCAAGCATCTGGATGTGGTTTGGCTCCTACGTGGACATAACTGTTCCTTTCCCATTTGTGGCTTGTTTGGGCAACTTTCAGTCTGAGACTTAGACAGGAAGAGAGAAAAGAGAGTAAGCCTATGGAAATGTCCAAGCAGCCTCAGCCTGTGAATCAGAAGAGGTAATGGCCACTCCTGGGCATCACACTCCAACTCAGGGCAGTTGCCACTGAAAGGGAACATTGCAAATTTTAAGAGAAGGGTTTGGAAAGGGTCTCAGTCACGTATTTCCTTGTGCCCACAGCTGATTCAGGTAGAGCTTTTCCATCAGAGATGGGTAAAGCTTGGAGACATGGCAGATAAGACATGGAGATAAGGCACCATGCAGATACCAGAGAGCTTCATCACCGTCCTGTTCATTACCCCAAGCATTAAGCTGGGGTTTTCTTTGTGGGTGTGTATAGACCTTTGGGTGCAAAAACACCTTCCCTTTTCTAGCTGTATGCATACAAGGACACTCATCTGTGAGTAATCTCGTGAATGCTTTCTTAGTGTTGCCTGCCTTGGGCTTAAAGGAGAGCAGGAAGATGCATTTAATCTGATGTTGCTCATTCCTGTCATTTTGGAAAGCAGCAGGAATATGATACTGTGTTGCTCTGACATCCCTTTCAGAACATTGGGAAAAAGATGACCTGCCAAGAGTTCGTTGCTAACCTCCAGGGGATGAACGATGGCAAAGACTTCCCGAGAGGGCTCTTGAAGGTAAGGAATTAACTGCAGAACACGGGTTTCATTTTTTTCCAAAGGATGGTTCAAAAGAGAACACCCATCTTATATTCTCTGAATCTTTATTGTCAAACATGACAGATGATGGGCACGTTTCTCCTCCCAGAACATACATAATAAATACAGTGTTTATTCTGCTGTTTTCCCTCTTTCCTTCACTTGATAGTGAATGAGACTCTGCAGCACAGAGGGGTGAGACTGAGCTGTGGGCCTTGTAAACTTCTGTGGCCTTGCCAACCCAGAGTGCTGTCTCCTGATTACAGCAGACAGAAGCAGCCAGTTGGCTCTGCCTGCGAATACATAAGCACTAAGTCTGATCTCTGTGTACTATCTGGAAGGCGTGTGTGTTTTTTCATCAAAGGTGCTCTGGGGGTATTCACATTAGAACTGGAGATGTAATTTCAGATTATAATGTGCTGTCTGGCACAGGCTGCCTTGCTTCAGCTTTTGTTCATTAAGTTTGTGCCAGGAGTTAAATCTGAAAAATGCGGGAGGAGGCTGAGCAGGACAAACCTTGTTATATTATCGATAATAATGAGAATATTTCACCTTTTTTTTGTCTGATTGCTAGCATCAAACAGCACTTTGTTTGAATGAAGACAGGTGCACATATTCTGGAGTTCATAATTTATTCATTTTCTTGTAGTGAAAATAAAAATAAGCGGCTGGTGCATCTGACAGCTGACCCAATGCCTATTGAAGTAAACCAAATGAGTTGCCATCTCTTCTGTGGGTTTTGTGTCAGGCCCATTGTGAAATACAGATGTACCTGCATAGGTGAACGTGGCAGAGTTTGTCTTCTAGTCTGCGTAATATCTCAATTTTCTTCAGCCTCTTCAGGGAGCTTTTTGTTGGGGCCTCCTGCCTCAGTTCTTACAAAGCAATTGGAAATATAAACTCAACCCCCCTTTATTTTAGATTTAATGTCTTCAGTTTCTGAATCTGTATACAGAGTATTCATCTGTCAGCAGCCACACTTAAATTATTTTTTCCCCCAAGGAATCTCATTTCTCAGTTTTCCATAGAGGGATATGTTGAGATTAATTTGCAGGCTAATTACAGCCCTTATTGAATAAATAGATCTCCAGATTGTGTTTAAATAACCTTCTAAGTGTACTGACAAGAGACTTCTACTGGTGCTCACCTGCTGTTTGTTTTCCTGCCTACAGAATTCTGCAGTTGGGGCTGTACCTAGGTGTTTAGTGCTCCCCAGCTAATGCTAGGGATGTCTGACTCTTCACCCAAAGCAAATACCAGGGCTCAGGATTTTTTAGCTGTAGACAGACGGAAGGAGCTCGGTGTTGGTGTCCCACTTTGCTTAAGGCTTTCTGTGCTTTTCTGTGTGCTGCCTTGATGTCTTGGGGACAGAGATGGTGCCTAGCTTTGGTTTCTCATCTGGCTTGTCTGAAGATTTGATGAACTGACCCTTGTTTTTTAATTTATCAGCAGAGGGTAGTGGAGTGAGTACAAGTAATTGTCTGTGAACTACTGTGTTCACAGCAGCCATGCTGCCACTGAATGTGCGATTACAAACACTTAGCAGAAATTAATTTTGCATTTATCTCTGTAAATTAAATCCACAGTGCCCTGCTCCAGCACAGCACCAAAGTGTGCGTGGCTTGCTGCTGCATTAGCAGTGTAGCCACTGAGCATCAGTGAGGCTGCAGAGCCTTCTCCCCGCATCCTCGGTCAGCCGCCTGAGAGAGGCAGAGCAGTTTCCACAGGGTGGCAGTGTGTCCCTGTGGGAGTGAGGTCCTGTGTCCCCACTGGTGACTAATGCAGACCTGTGGGGAAGCAAGTGGGCTTTTCTGCCTCTGCAGCTCCCCATGTTCTCCTTGTGGCCCTGCTGCACTCCTCTATGAAGCTCTGCAATGCTGCCGAGCCTGAGCAAAGCTGAAGAGTGGTGGAGGAGAAGGAAGGCCAGGGAGAGTTGAGTGTTCATCCAGGGCTTGTGAAGCTCTGTGCAACATTTAGTGTGGATCCATTTCCCAGAGTCAGGGGTGAAAATGCGAGTGCTTGGGCTTATCCAGGACAGCTGGCTGACAGGCATCAGTCAAACGTTGCCTTCCGTCAGTCCCTTAACCCTGAGTGCAGAGTGTGGCCCTGAGTGTTTTGTCTGGATAGGAAAATGGCACACCAAGGGCCAGACATCAGCATATGAGGAGGGACACACTTCTGTGTGATCAGCCTCAGAAAACTTGGGACATTAGATCAAGTTACTCCTTTCTTTCCACCTCTGTGGGGGAGCTTATTTTTATTAAGTTTTTTTCCAACAATGAGAATGCTTTTGGTAAAATCTGCAAGGCCTTCATGACCTGATTCTCTGTGTGTCACTAGTTGTGCTTTTAGAACAGATATTTCACTGTGGTTTGAAAGTAGAAATGAGAAATGCTAATATGATCTTGCTCACCTTGGGAGCTGTCTGTTCATTTAACACTGAAAAAAGTTCTGCTTTTGTACACCCATCTGCACAAAGATTCATTGCCTTTCCTTTTTCCTCACTCCTTTAGTCAGATCTGAGGTTGCTTTTAAAGGTGGAGCCCATAAAGGCAAGTGTGCCAAACTGTGATTAAAAATGCACTTCTCCCCATGGGGTCTGCATGTATTCATCATATATATATATATATATATATATGTAGAAAGGGAAGCCATGGCTAGGATCTCCTTCCTTGGAAAGGAAGCAAAATCAGTCTGACATTTTGGCAGTGTCAAGAATCTCATTACAGTGTGGGAGTGGTTTCTTTCTTATGTGCTCACACCAGCTTTAATGTGCTATAGTGATACCATCTTCACAATGATACAGTAGGGAATTGTGTGACCATAGCCTTCTTCAAAGCTGGGCTTCACAAGATTTTCTGGAATGAGAAGGAGATTGGCTTGGAAAGAGCCTAACTTTGGCCATACATTCTTGCTTCAATTCCTGAGAGGAGTGTGGTCCCCACAAATAAAGTGCTGGTAGATGCTGGCCACTATGTTTTCTCTGGTAATTATGTAGCTTGTGCTATTTAATATTGTGTCCAGCTTGCCTCTATATGCCTTGGAATATTGCAAACCATCTAAAGACAGCTTAGAAATCCCTCGGCTGTGCAGCTCCACGTAAGCCAGTGCCAGCTGTCAGCTACTCACCAGAAGCAGAAGCAAAGCGATGAAATACAGCTCAGACCCTGGCTATAATCTTAGAATCATTTATTTCCCCATCCCGAGAGACAGAGTGCATCTGATGAAGAGGGCAGCTGGAAAAAGAGGCAGAACCTCTATGTGAGATTACTTTTGTCATGGGGTGGGGATACCAGGGGCGCAGCTGGGATATACAACCAACCCGATCAAAGTGTGGGCTACTTGAACTTTAAGCAAAGGAGTGTCTCAGAGACACGTGGCCAGAACCCTGACGGGAGCCCAGGGCTACACTGCAACAGTTTTCCTCTTGCCATCTTGTGACAAGGTGTGTGGGAGTCCACTCCAGCAAGGTGGCAGTAACAAGGCCTTTCATATGTAAGGAGAGAAGATGTCTTATGCGGTCCACAGAGGGCCTGCAAGAAGGCATCACTGAGGAAATGGATCCCTGCTTCTGTTAGGCAGTGTTCTGAGAGGGGTACTCTGTGTGCCAAGTACCACCTGTCCTGCATAAGTAAATATCCTCTGCATTTACAGTGTCCAAGACTCCTCATCTGTGGAATCAGTGGCATTACCAAACCTCTGACATAGTGCTGCCCTATATGTGAACACTGGATGTGGGGAAGTCATACCTGGCTGTGTGCTTTCTGGTTAGGAGGTGTACTGACCCGTTGTACTCTCTGGGAACCTCCATCATGCTGAGGTACCTGGGATGCTCTACAGGGACTTGGCTAGAGTCATCCTGTTAGGGGCTGCTGATAGAGATAAGATGCCAATCCTGCAAAAAAGGTCTGCTTTTTCTCAAAGGCTGTTTTTGGGTAGGCCTTATCTCCTGCAGAAACACTGTAATGAAGTGACCAAATTAACTTGGAATTGCTGGTGCTGAACTGTTCTGAAGAACCAGTCCTCCTTAATTTCCTAAGCAATCTGAGTTCTTGATCAGGATTCCTGGGATATGCAATTTCCTGTAGAAGCTGCAAAGTAGGGTTTATCTCATATTGCTATCAGTTCCCTGCACTTTAATTAAGGGGTTTTTTTGCCACTGTCTTTCTGCCTCCTCTCTCTCTCCCTCTTTTTTTTTAATTCCCTTTGAAAGCCCTCCAAAGCAAACACTCAATTTAAAGACAGTTACTGGCATCTTACTTCATCCATTCCAATCATTTCAGGTATTTAGCGGAGAGAAGAGAATGAGCATCAGGTGGATAACTTCTCCCTGCACACCCTCAGCCCCCCTTTACGGAGAGGACACACTAATTGGACTGCTGTGTACATCCTAATTGCTCTCATCCGCAGTCTCTGTACTTCATCCATTTTGTGGCTTTTTGGCAAGAAATTTCCACCTTCGAGGGAAACCTGAAGGAGTTGGAGAGACGAGAGCATGTGACAGCATGCCAGAATGGCCCCAGGAGAACTGCACTGGCTGCTGTAATACCCTGAAGCAGTGAGCAGAGGAGGGAGAGGACCAAGTGTCTTTGCTCGACTGAATAACACAGAGCTCTGCCTCCTTGTTTCTTCCCCAAAATAAAGTTTTTCCTCTTAAAAAGTACTTCTTTTGGAAATAGGATTTTTGGGCTATTTCTTATCTGTATGAAATGGAAGATCTGTTACCAAAGGCTCTTTTCAGCTGCTAGGAGACAACAGAGTCTAATCTGGCAGTATAAAAGTCTGGGAATGCAGGATTAAATCATTAATCCTTGTCTTAAATAGTTGTTTGTGAAAGCATACTTTCCTTTCACTCTCTGAGGAGCCACAGATCTATAGTGACTGGAGGGAACACCTGGCTTGTTTTTACTCCTCCCCATCCTTGCTGAAAACCTTCCTGCCATGATAACATTTGTTTCCTTCAGCTTAGAGTTGTTTGAGTGTTTTCATTTGTCCTATTCAAGAGTAATACCCACTTAAAGCCTGCATGTGCAGAACTGTGAATTGGAGCAGGTTATGATGGTGTCTGTATTGCTTTGTATCCCTTGAATTATATATATTCCTGACACCTTCCTGCCCTGTTGAAATGCAAATATATTTTCTTTTTGCATTTCAGGAGCTTAATTCAATGCATTTGAAAAGAAAAATCTATAATCTATATATTTTTTTCTCAAGTTAAATAAACACAGATACTGAGTTGTAGAAAGCCTCATCATAGCAAAAACCTAATATCAACTGTGTCTCTGAGCAGGAAAGTCAGAACTTTAAACAAGGTTTAAAATATAAAATTTTGTAAAGGTGATCCAAGAATAAGGATTGCTCTGCAAAAGACTAGGGGTGGTACTAGGGATTGCTTATCTCTTATGAGGAAGCAGGCTGGATTTCAGGATGGATGTATTTCTGCTTTCACAATCTGCATTTCTCAATTATTTTTGCTCCTTCAACCTTTCACCTCTTTACTTTCCACTTGTTATTCAAAAGATCTCACCTAGCCTATCAGGCTTTTGTGTCAGCAGGGAGTGAAACCCAAGCAGAGTCAGCTAAGAATTTCCATTACTACTGGCTGCAATTATGTGGCTCAATACCAGACTCATAATGAATATTTGGGGGGGTTAATTTTCTTCTGTGGAGGCAAGCTCTCTAGTGTCTTGTTCAGGTTGATCAGACAAGGGAATTATTTGATGTTTGGCTTCTCCAGCCTGTCAGATAGCCAAGGCTGTCGCTTGTCTCCCACTGTAACTGAAATGCATAGCAGCTCCCAAGGATGAATGTCAGCTGTCAAGTGTGGAGGATACAGACTGGTAGTCCAGGAATGATGCACTCTGCCACTTCAAAATAAGGATTTGGGGCTCTTTTCAGGCTGGGAAATCTCTAATACAATGTCACACATAGATTTCGGTCCCTATGACATATTACTCCCACCTCCATGTAGGTAGAAAACAAATTCTGAAAAACATTCTTTGATCTTCCACCCACTGATCTGCTTGAAATTTAAGTTCTGTGCTGCATCTCAAGGGAAGGAGGAGTAGGAATATAATTTATACCATATTTAAAAAAAAAAAGAAAAAAAGAAGAGAGAACATTCCTTCCACTAGATTTAGGATTATTGCTCTATAAATCTTCGGTATTCCTTCCTTCTGTTTGTCACCACACTTTTCAAATAGCATTGGACTCTCCTCTTTCTGACCCATTTACACTGTTTTCTGTCAAACAAGAGTATTAGGCTGGTCCTTAAATTTAGATTTTCTTTTTCTCCTTTACGATGTGGTTAAATGGAATACTTGGTTTCTTTCTGAGGTCACTTTCTTGTATTAATAAGTATTCACAAGATCTTGTACAAAAGTGGGGCAAATCCAAGGCACCAGTTTTCTGTCCTGTTGACAGATGGATTCTGGAAAGTGTCATGAGATGTAGAAAGGATTTCACCTCCTTTTGGTGCAAGATAGCTGGACATGACTCCACTGGCAGATGGAATTGTGGAGAAAACGGATGTCAAAGGCTATGCCTGTTTTCTCTCCTTTCACAGTGCAATGCCTACAGCCATGGGTGACAGCCGCTTGAAACCTGTGTGGATCTCAGAGTGGCCTCAGTTTCCTTCTTCTCCCACTTCTCCCCCTTCTCCCCCTTCCTTTTGACCTTTCTCTTCCTTCCCCCATTTCCTCACCACGCCCCCACCATTTCCTTGTCCTCCCCTTCCTTTTCCCCTTTTGCTTTTTTTGATGTTGTGTTTCATGTTTGAGAGAAGCCTTGGAGGGTTTTTGGTTTAGTTTGGGGTTTTTTGTTTGTTTGTTCTTCTTTTTGTTTTTAATGCAGATCTCTAGGGGAGTGGTGAGGGCTTTATTTCAGTGGTGTTGACTCTAAGCATGCTCACTGAAGGGACAGAGGCAGAGGTTGTTTGCAGCTGATGTGAGATAGTTTGTAGGCTTTGCATCAGTTCTTGAATCACTTTCCTGTGGGTTTCTGTCACAGCTATGCAGAATTTTAGGGTTTTGATGCTTTTATGGATTTGTTTGATATGCTGTTGTTTTCTGTAGCTACATTTGGCAGCTTTAACTTAAGGAACTTGATGGTCTGTGTTAGTTGGTGTCTACTGTGTGGCTCACTTAATTTCTGTGAGCTCTGTTGACAGCAGATGATAATTCCTAAAAGGAGAAATTCAAGAGGAGGAGCTATTTCCCTTGGATACTATAGTGCTTTGCCGGGAAGTAGAACAGCTAGTCGGTGAAACAGCTGTTTTCAGATCTGCTGCAAGGAACATGAAGATGCCTAAAGGCATCTCTTCACTTGCAGTGCTAATCAGGATAACAGGGTGCAGGATTTCTTTGCATCCCTGTTGTTTTCCAGTGGCTTGTTTTCATTAAACCTGTGGTCTCCTGTCATTCTCAGCAGGGCACTTACCTTAGGAGTAGTTTCTTTTGGCACAAGATGGAGCATGGATCCCAGAGAGATACAGTGATACCAGGATTGATTTGATCTTCCACCAGCCATTGTGGTTTTGTCATTCTGCTCACTTCTAGGTGCTTATTGATGTAAAAAGTCGGTTGCAAGGACTTGTGCTGTGACCATGAGCCTGCTGGTTATGGATGTGCTTTTAGCCGCCTTCTTGAAACCCAAAACAGAGATAGTTCAGTTTCCCTCATGCAGTCATCCATAATTTTCCCACCATTCCAGCTCTTACCCTGCTAGGATTCCTGTTGACCTGGTTGCTTATGCATGTAGAAATGAAGTCATTGCTTTAGTATTTCTGCTGTTCACAGGAGACATTCAGAGTTAATCTTGATTGTCAGCTCCCCCTAGTCAGCAGACCTCAGAAATCATTATCTCAATATTACAGCAATGTTACTGTTGATCAGTTTTAAGCTCTGGTTCTGTAGCCATTGTATATGAGTAGCTTATCTGTCAGAATTAACTTCCCCCTCTCCTTCCATTTTGAGAAAAAAAAAAAAGATTAAGAAAGAAGGAAAGGTGAAGGATGAAGAAAAGATTTAATGTTTATTTTACAAACACAACTTAGTGGCAGCATTTAATAGTTCTACCTCTCTGTGCTACACAAATACATTACTGTCTTTTGAGGGTATATTTTAAGTAATTGATATGTCTATGTTTATGTCTTTTGTCAGTTTGTGTTGTTGGTATTTGTCATTGACATCAGGCTTAAATGATGCTAATGAATTCCTGTGACTTTGATGACTTTGGAGTTCTTTAGATACAGTAGAGTGGTCCTTAGGTTTGTACTCCAAAAGCCAATATTGAATTCTACAATTTTTCTTCTTGTGTTGTTGATTTGCTGAATCATATTAGGAGGACCAAGCAGGGTCTGAGTACGTTTTGCCTCCCAGGGAAACTTGACTGGTGGGAGGAGCAGATGGGAAGGAACTTATTTCAGGGTAAGCTGGAACAGCTGCCCATTTCCTCTGTGGGTGACCTAGTGCCTTGTGACAACAGAAGAGCTTTTGTGTGGCTTTAAAAGGATGAGATGGAAGGAATAACAGAGACTCTGGTTTTCTGCTGCTGCATCTATTTTGACTCTCAGTTTAAAATTTTCATGCTGGTTTATGGTTTGTTCCTTAGAGGAACTGATAGGGAAGGTCCCTAGATAGGGTCACAATCCTTTTGGTCACCCCAGTGGTGTCACTGACTAAATGAATATTTACATCCTGCCCCTTTCCTACCACCTCTTTGCTAACTTCTGAGCAAAAGGAAGATCGTGAATTCTTGACATACTTGGAGGGTCCCCTGGGTGTGGTCAGCTTTGATTTTTTTGATACTTCACAGCTATTTCAGCCCCTCTTTAAAAATATTCCTTCTATCCCTCTATTTATGTTAACAGCCCACTTCTGGCTCAGAAACTGTTGCTCAGTTACAGACATAAATCAATCCTGTGTGCATACTGATTTCTAAAATGGTGGGTCTTCTCAAATGTCGAAGAATGGTCTTTCCCCAGGATATAGTCAGTGTGTACACAGAATACTGGCTCAGTCAGGAGTACAAGATTGTATTATCACTTGCAGATGAAAATTAGGGACACTGATGAAATCTAAACTGAATCATCCATCTGAAGACATTTCAGGCCTCAAATGCATGATGTCAGGAGGCTCTCTCTTTGGGAGAGTATGAGCCAAGAAGTTTTTTCCATATTCCGTTGAAAAAAAAGAAGAAAGAACATTCTTGGAGTTCTCGGACTCCAAGAAACAGACTTGTTCCTTTCTGAAGTAAGGTACAAGTCCTACCTGAGGATCTGCTGGCTTCAGCTCAGAGAATGCTAGATGAACTGCTGCATTTAGGCAGCAGTGGTGGTACTATGGGTGATAGAAGAGACATACTGCTTTGATTCAGTCTAGTTGTGTTTATTAATAAAATTGCTTTGTGTAATTGACACAGGCCTAGGTCTGTGTGTGATGTTTAGGGAGTATAATTATTTCAGATGTGTTGAGGGTACTTGGGGAATTGGCCCTTTTCTGAGAGCAAGAATAATCTGCTAGGCAGGGGGCTGCTAGGATAGAAAGTGATTTGTGGCCATTTATGTAGCACCTGTCAGGACCTGCTGCTTAGCTCATCTGGAGTGGTTTGACTGCAGTGCAAATTTCCTCTAAGAAGAGATTTTCTTTGAAAAGCTTTTCCTCAAGCAGTGGATAATTTCACATGGGTTAAGTAACATAAAACCTTTTTTGGGAAGTGGCATAAGTAACTTAGAGCATGCTTGTTGCCAGAGAAAAAGGTTCCTTTCAGTTATCCTCTAGCAATGACAGATTTGTGTAAAAAAGGGGCAGATTTGGGATTTGATCTTAATGTGTGAGGTAGGAATGGGCTTGCTAGATCTGACTGTTGTGGAAATGAAAATGTATTTTTCTTTTTGGCCAGAAGGGAAGAAATCTGTGCCTCAAGCAGGATGGAGGCAGAATCTCTGAGGAATCAGAGGTTTCTCACCCCGGGGACAGTTTCTGTGTTGATATTTAGGTTACCTGTTCCCTCTTCCACTGACCATTGTCGTTCAGCATGGTTCGCACCTGCTGTGGTCTGTGGGAAGGATATGCACCTTGTAGCATCCTTGGCAACATGAGCAAAGGGTTAATGCTGTCAGAGAGATGCTGCTGCATGCTGGGAACACAGCAGCATCTTTTGTGAGCAAAAATGCACCTGGGACCATCATGTGGCTGTCTAGCCATTTTCCCTGTAAGGATGTAAATTCCTGATTGCAAGAGACTGGGAAGATGTAACCAGGGGAAGAGTACACTCAGTTCATGTGCATCTTACTTAGCCTTGGGTGCTGTTGGGCAGATGACATAGGGTAAGCAAACTCTTGCATTGCCTTCTCATGGCCTGGCAGAATGGAATGGGACTAAGATGTGAATGGAGACTGGAGCCTCTCCACCCAGCTTTTGGCTGGCTCATGTATCTCATGACACTCCCCTCAGCATGCCACGGCAGCCCTGCCTCAGTGCTGTGCACATACGTGCTTCCTGTGTGTTGTGGTGTTAGTGGGATGAGAGCTCTTGTGTTCTCCCCGACCCCAACACCACTGCTTCTGTCCTTGCCCTGCCTGGTGATATGGTGGCATGGGTCAGGTTGCTGTACCTGGTCTTAGCCTGCAGCAAGGGGATTTGCTGCAGTCTTCCAGCTCCTCAGGCTCACTCTGCACAAACTGCTTGTCTTTTCTGGGTGTGAGACAATGTCCCCATTGTCTACTTTTGCCTTGCTGCTCACAAAAGCTGCTCCACCTGCCCAGTGTCTGTCGGCAGCTGTCACGATGCTGTGCTGAGCAGAGTAGAGCAGAGCAGTCTCTCTCTCTCGCACATAGGAGCACGTTGCCATGGCAATGCACAGTCTGCTGCACTCTGAGTCTCCAGGAGCCAGAAATGATGGCGCTTTTGCAACATTGAGGTAAACATCTCTCTTTTCCCATATTCAGTGCATTCACCCTCAGTAAGAGTACCATCTCCTATTGGTGTCAGCCTCTCCATGCCCACTGCATGGAGGAAGGTGGCTCCAGGCACTGAAAGAGTGCCTGGCCTCTGGAACCAGGCTGCTGTGGTTTGGAGTGGTGCTTCTGGCAGTGGTAGTCACTCTCATCACTAGGATGTTTGGGTTTGCCACAAGGGAGAAACAGGGTGCTACTCTGGAGCTGCATCACTTGTGGGGTCAGCCACTGGAACATGCAGGTTGCTTGTGGAGGGGCATCGCTGCAGCTCTCCTGGCTGCTGAGTGGGGAGATGAGTCCCGAGCTGCTTGTTCACAGCTCTGCCGCTGGTTTGCGCTGATCACCTCGAGAAAGTAATCTCTTTCCCCCTAAGCTGCTTTTAGAGGGTGAAAGTGGTCTTACTCTCTCTTGCACCCTGAGGACTCTGGCTAATGAGTGCCAACACTTAAGTGGAAATTTGCTGATTGTCTGGGGCTTGCTGGTACTTTATTATGGTGCTGTGGATTTTCACTCATTTCTCCAGTGCTTTGGGAATCCATCAGTATTTCTCACATCCAGAAGCGTGTAGCTGGCAGGTGATTAAAGATTCTTTTTACAGTGTTCTTTGTTATTGCAGGCAGTAATGTGCATGGCAGGCTGTTGCAGGCAGGGAAGTGTGGCCACATGAACTGAAAATGAATACCTTGCTTGATCTGCTGGCATTTGTTCCAGCATCTTTCTCTCCACCTCTTTCCCTCTCACTGTTGGTGTGTGTATGAAGGGGGAGTTGATGCTGTAGAGGGAAGCAGAGCAGAGCAGGGGAGGAGTTTCTATCAGCCTCTTCTTTTTCTTTTTTTTTTTCCTTCTCCCATCCAGTGACGTGAGCAATGCCTGGAACAATCAGGCTGGCTCCAAACAGTGTGCCTGAAGATGCTGGAGAAAACAGCCTAGTGTGCTTTAAGCAAACACTGATTGCTTGAGCCTGGGCTCTCCAGACGTAATCTTTTCCAGTTCCTCTGCAGGGGATTGGGAAGTTCCCTTAGCTTTCTTCCTTCCCATCCCATCCACTCACTTTTGGAAATGATTGGAGTTAACAGTGTTCAGAGCACCAGCAAAGTCCGTGTGAGAGCCACAGGTTCGGTGAAATACTCCCGAGAAGAATCTCTCTGGCGACAGTCCCATCGGTCAAAATCTATGAAAATCTCCAACTCCTCTGAGTTTTCTACTAAAGAGAGCAAGGTAAATAACTAAATATCAGTAGTGGTTTGCTTGGTTAGGCATGGGGTTGGTGTTATGGAGAGGTTACGCTTTGCAGGAGTTAAGAGCTCCAGATGATCTGCAGTGATCACAGAACTGCTGTCAGGTCAGGAAAAAAAAAATCTGCATTTGAGGAGAGACCTGAAGGTGGAAGAGCTCTGATGTTAAAATGATCAGGTCTTAGTTGAATGCCCTGAGCTTGGTGCAATAGTAAACAGAGAAAACTTGCTAGTGACAATGTTAGTTGGAGCTCTGCACTTAGGAAAGGTGCCAGACTTGGCAGGTGATGTCCTTGGGATTCTCTTTTTAATAGGAATTGTTTTCCGTAGAAAAGAAATGTTTGCTCCTATTTACAGCTCTGTGGTTTAGTAGGCATGGGTGCTAGGTGAAAATATTGTCTCATTTGCATGCATGATTAAATACTGCTGTTAAGTATTCATTAGGAAGGCATTGCTTGTGCATTTATAGGAATACGTTAGTGTGTGGTAATGGTTGGTAGCACAGGCTGTGCCCAGCTGCTACAGTGACTGTGTGCAGCATCTCCTCACCCAGCCCAGCCCAGTTATTCAGTTCCTAAGCAAACAACCCCCACTCCATGCAGCATCTCTTTTTTTTCCTCATCCCTTGCTCCCACACAATAACTGAGAGGCACCCAGGAACTCCTGGCAAGCGCTTTAGTAGCTGTCTCCCTCTCAAAGGTGCTCCGTGTCTCCAAGGGTTGGATAAACTTTATGCAGTGACCAAAATGTGCCTCTAATTTCATAATTTCATTCTTATTGCCAGTTGATTCTGCCCTTGGGATTAGAAGATATAACCACTTGCAAAGACGTATTGAATCAGGGTGAAATATTTCAATGCATAAGCCAAGCATTTTAACTATGATGTGGGTCCACGTGCATGCAAAGTAGGCACAGGCATGGATCTTCCTGTTCTGTCCCTTCCCTAAATCTCCTGTCTGTTCTGTGAGAAATCTCAGCTATGGTGAAAAGATCCCAGTGCTGCACAGTAGTTCCTAGCAGATCACTCTCTGCTGGCTTACAGGTTGTATGGCATTTCAGAGCCATACAACTTAAATCACAGAGTACTGCAAATAGAAATAAATGTAAGTATTTTTTTCAGTTCAATTTAATGAGTCTCTGTTTTCAGGCCCTTATTAACCATATCAAAGAAATAGTGTGTTGCTGAGTTGGGGCAGAGAAATAGCGTGGCCATAATTTTCAGGCTGTTGCTGATGCAGTATGTGCTTCACCAACAAATATCAAAGTAACAGCTGCATTGTGCAGGTGCTCTGGGACCCTGTTTTTGTGATCAGTTTCACCCTAATCATGGGAATAATTGCACAGTATTCAGTGGGAGGAATTATTCCTGAAAACTCTACTGCTTATGGTAAAATCTCTAGTCTTTTAACATAGGGTGAATTACTTAATCTGTATGTTTTCCCTTTCACAGGCTTTGTGTCCCCTGTCTATGCATGGTGTAGTGTCCTCAGGGCAGGGACTTTTTCCCAGGGATGGTGTCTGACACAGTTTGTTAACTAGTGCAGTAAGGAAAACTCAGTGTTCATTCCTCTGTGGAATTCACATTTCTGCCTTCTAAGTGCTGTAGGTTGTTGTTAGAGACATATCCACTTCTTTTCCTGCCTATCTCAATAAGGTGGGAAGAACACTGCAGCTTTGTTTCAGTTGTGCTGTTTCCTTATTTCGCACAAAGGTTTTTGTATCTGTAGGGCATCTAAGATGTGTAAAAGCTGTGTTATGGAGGGCTGAGAAGATCCCTGCATTCCCTTCAGTGATGCCTGCCTGGCTGATAAGATGACAAGCAGCTCTGCAAGTGATTGGTCTCGTGATTTTGGACAGCCCTGTTCTTTCCATCTCTCTGTTCCCCCTTCTGATCTTTGTCTGCCCATTTATTTTGCTAGGATGTCACTGATCTAGAGAACTGATTTATAATTGTGCTTTGGCTCTTTGATACTGTTGTGTTGGTGGAAGAACCTGGAGGTTCTTAATCTGTAGTGTGGCAAAGGAGGTCTTTTCATCAGTGTAACTCTGTGCATATGTATTCGTGCATCACTTCTCAGGAAATGTCTTCAGTTCTAGGCTGGGCTTTTATGGACGCTGATGCCATGTAGATATCCTCAGTCTTGGTTTGTAGACTTGTCCTCTTCATATTTCTGTGGGTGTGTTTCCCTCTTTGTGCCTAGACTGCCTTGTATTTTATCTGCTCCCCATTTAAAGTGATTGCAGTGCTCAAGACGTGTTTCTATGACTGCTTCAGCTGACTTTGGACAGGAGACAGGTATGAACCATTTGTGCCTCAGAAACATACTCCTCTTCTACTTTTCACTTAACATGACTCAGCCTATTTTGCTAAGCTAGAGAGTATTATGTATCATCATGCTTTAGTTAATATGAACAAAGCACCAACACGGTCCCCACAGATGAGGTCTGCCCGCTGCCAGTGTCAGAGAAGCTATGTAGCCCAAGTACCTATCATCTCTTGGATGCACATCAGGTAGTTCCTCTGTGTGTATAGAGGCTTCACTACGAGGGATGCATCCTGAGTGTGTATTACAGGCAAGTACCACAGCCCTAGGCCAGCAGGAGAACCTGTGAAAAGGATGCTGTGAATTATGTACCATTGCTCTCTGGAGAGCAGGCTCAAGTCCAGACTGCATGCAAGGTGAGTCAAAGGACCTTTGGATCATCTGTGTGACCCAGCATGCTCACTGGTCTCTTCTTGTGAGACTTCTTTTCTGCAGCCAGGGGCTGAATTGCCAAGTACTTGTGCCTGTCCTGCCTGCAAATGCACAGAGCCATTAAAACTGTTGAAATAGGCTGTGTAGGTGCTCCACTATCAAGAAGCACTCCTCTAGCCTTTTCTCTCTTTATCAATAAAGATTCAGTATGCTGCCTGTGCAATAACACTGATGGAAACACTTCAACAAGTACAGAAAAAATCTTTTCAAGCAAGCCTTGTGTATCAATACAAAGGACGCATTTCTTGTGTGGCATTAATTTCTTGGCTCTCAGGAACCACAGCTAACCATCCTTTTCTGTTTCATGATGATATATCTGGCACAATCTTTCTTTCCTTTTTTTTTCTTTCTCCCCCTCCCCCTCCTTCTCCATACAAACCAGATTTTTAACAGAGGAGTTTCTCTTCGAAATGTTCTCCTCCAGTTGGTGACGCACTTGAAATTCCCTGGGTGAAATGATCTCCTTTCCTTCCCCCTAAAACATTCCTATCAACCCTATCTCCTCCTACACCAAAACAACATTCATCGGTTCCATATGCTGCTGAACTGCTCTGTGCTGTTTGATGAATAATGTATGCTGGCTTGTTAGAGGAACGTTTGTTGTACAAACCAGTGGAATTTAAAATTGAGAGCAGCATCAGCAGACATGCCATGCCGTGCACTAATGCACAGGCTGCTTGGGGTACTATTCTGGCATCCTTGCTGCATCCCCATCAGAAGGGGGGAAAATTCATGAGAAATCGTGGGCATGTGGGCTTTGAATCTGGCAAGGAGCTACAGGCACTCCGTGATCAGAACCCTTATCCTTGCCTTGCCAGGTGTTACAGATCTGTGTATGAGGACAGGAGAAAATGTCAAGATCTGGGTTTTGAGGGAAGGTGGCAAATAGCAGGTGGTGAAGTAGTATAGATCTGTATTCTGGGGGAGGGCCAGCCTTCAGGTAGTCACCCAAACAGCAAGCCATGAGTGATATATGGCACTGTGTTGCTCCCCATCCAAACCTGTCAGAAGGCAACGATTCAGAGCTACGCCCTTGTCCAAAGGATGAGCACATTAACACCTATTAGGAGTCTGTGCAGACACCTGTGATGTCTAGTATCTGTTGTCTCTGTAACCTGTTTTGTTTTTATAGAGTTCTGCTACTTCAGTTGTTTTTTCTCCCTCCAGTGAAGTACATATGGCAGGAGCTGGAGCTGCTGCCTGGCTGGCTGCTCTGCTCCAAAAGGCAAAGCAAATGGACAGGTGATGAGTGACTGGGGGAGATGCTGTGACTGCAAAGACTGAGCACATCTTTGCCCAGAGGTGTATCTGGGGCTTCCTTGCTGCTTGGAATCAACCATGCCATCAGCAGCTGGAGGTGAAGAAGAAATGTATCCAGGCAGGGCTGCTTCTGGCAGTGGCGGCAGGGAAGTGTGGCAAGGCTCAGAGCACAAGTGCATCCCTTTCCTGAGGGCATCAAAAGCCACCCAGGCTATCCTCTGCAACGATCAGATGATCATTCCTCCAACAGTGACTGAACTGAAGACAGTCTGGGTCATCCCTGCTGTCTCTATGGGCTTAGTTTTGGCTTTGCCTATTTACCATCTCACTGCAGGTATTTCTGGCTCCTCTTTTATGCATGGAGCATGTGTAAGAAATGTGTGGTGTATACCTTTCCCTCTTGGCAGGCTTTTCTGCATGGACCAGTGCAAACAGAAAGTCAGTAGTTTGCTTCAAGAACCAGCAGTATCTTGCCTTTCAAGGGGAGGAGTTGTACAGTTTTTTGGGATCTCTTCAAGCATCTTGCACCCTGCTTGGTGGGTTTTGGGGGCCCTGTGCCTACTTGTTACATGATTTACCAAGATCAGTGTCTGGATAATTTGCTAGGTCTTTGTCCTGGTGTACACACCTGGCTGTGCCTTTCTTTGTGCACTGCTTCTGCGTGCAGAGGCTGACTCACAGCATCACTGGCAGTCAGCAGGTGACAAGAGCGGCCTGTTTAAATGAGTCCAGTGGTTCGTGCATGTGACAAGATTTTGAAGAAGGTGAGGGTGGTGAATGACTCTTTTTTCCTTGGTAGCTTGGTAAAATAAACAGGAGTTTTCAGAAGTGTTCTCTCCATAGTTTTGCTTTTCTTTCCAGTTGGACTGAAAGTACCAGCTAGTGAGAGCTTGTGAAAATCTGAGGTTTTTGTGGACCTACTTGCTTACCGAAGAGAAAATGAGGGTGGAATTCAGCAGTTTTTTAAAGAGTTACAGCCTTCCACTTAAAAAGGAAAGTGTTTCTTGCCTAGTTTATGAACAAATACAAACAAATCCCACAAACACATAACAAATCTAATTTCTTTAACACTGCAGTCTTCTACGGGTCAAATTGGAACTGTAGGAAACAGCATTGGAGTTAAAACAAGAAAGATGCCTAGGATTTTGCCTACTGTTCTGCTTTATGCAGCAGTTAGTTTCTTTTATTCTGCCTCCAAAATTGCACTTGTTTCTCCAGGGAGCTTACAGCAGTGCTTGGCCTGAGGTGCAGCGCACCTAGAGATCAACACTTGTCAGAAAGGGGAAAGCTGTAAACTATAAGGAGTTAGGTCTTTGTGTTCTGGGTAAAAGGGGTAAGAAGTCAAAGCACTGAAGTCAGACACTGCTGAGTGGTTGATATCTGGGGATTTGGATCCTGTCTACAGTAGCTTTGGGTGACAAAAGAAAGTGTTTCCCCTTTCTGATTGGTATTGGTCCAGCTTGGAAGATGGGACCCATGCAATATTCATTCTGTCATTCACTGCCATGGTCCAGCCTCCTGTTTTCTGGCTTACATAGTGAATATACCAAACACTTTGCAGGCTAGCAGGTAGGAAGTGGTGATTGTTGTCAATCTGTAAGAGTGCTTTAAATTAGAGCTTTTTTTTCTTTTTTTTTTTTTTTTCATTTCCCAGAGAGAAAACACAAGTAAATAAACCAGCTACCTAAGTACAGTGAAAGTCATGACCATGCCATAATCTCTGATGAGTTTTGTTGCAATTTAGTGAAGCATTTAAGTGCTTGTCTCCAAGTTTGTTTGATTTAGTCATACTGTGGAGAAATGTCTGCTGAAAAGAGCTTCTGTTTGGATCAGGGCCTTGGAGAACAGCCATGAAATAAATCCAGGGGCAGGTGCGGTGCTGTACACGTATGCTACTGGTTGCAAAACATGGCAGGAGGAAATTTTACTTCTCTGGAACATCTGAGAGCCCAGGTAGACATCAGGAAAATGTTAAAAGTGTCAGTTAATTTGGAGAAGGGACATAAAGCAGCTCTGAAAGGCTGGTGAGTCCAGCAGCAAGTGCGCAGCCTTGCAGCAGTCTCTGCCAGAGTGGGAGGTTTGGGGACAGGAATGAGAACTCATGTATTTGCATCCCTGGAGAGGTCCTCTGCTTGCTGAGGTCTCAGTCAACATGCCTGGTAGACACATGGAACGTGCTGTGTGTACAGCTGCTGTGAATGCTCTCTACAGTTTTTCTGTTTCTTAAATATCAGAAACTTTTTGACAGTCTCTGTTTGTTGCTCTGCGGGGGACACCGTGTCCTTGGTCGGATGTGTGCCATGTGACAGGGTTGGTGTCTGTTACTTCCTAAAGTAGGAAGACAATGTCTGGCTCATTAGTAAAGGTTGGGACAAACATATCTCTCTTTTCACAAGGCAAAAGCCTGGGGCATCTGTTGTCCCTGCACCAATCTGGACTGCTGCTTTTGTATGTTCTGCTCTTTGGCTGCAGTGATCTCTAGAGACGTGCTTAGCAGTGATGTCTCATAAAAACCTGTACAAGGCAGGTGTTAATTTTCAGAGGTTTTGACCCAGTCTTGTAGTCATTTGGGCTAGAGAGCAACAAATGTGTTTCCCCAAGCCAATTTTTGCTGTTGCAAAAACTCATTCAGCTATATGAGGAAAAAAACTACTACTTCTGAAGAAATGGGGAGGCAGTTGGGGAAAGTTTGCAACCTCTTTGCTTTGTATTTGGAAGTAATTTTCTGGCTCAAAATGTAGGAGAATATTTTAGTCATAGGAGGAAGAAAAGAACAAGTCAAAGAATAAGACAGTGGCTTTGGCCAAATCATAAAAGAAATGTTCAGTGACCCCATGAACCAGTATCAGCATTGGTTCATGTAGGAAAATGGAGTTGTGTCTAATTCTTCTGAACTGGCATGAGAAAAATACTAGCTCTCTCTTTTGCTTTCTTTCTGCACAGTCATCTTAAAATCTCTTGATAGCTTTCACCTGAAAATTAAGCAACTGCTTACAAGTTGCCATAAATTCCCATCCCTTCACCTTTGGCTGTTTGCCTTTGGTTCAGAGTTCCTTATACAACTTCACAGAACATAGGTTATATAGAAATAGTGAAAACTCCAGACTGGGAAATATTTCATCATATTTCTCTGAATGGCACAGTGAAGCCCAGTTAGTGGTGGGGACCTCTGCTAGCTCAGTGTAAGTAGGATGAGGCATGATTATTTCTGGTGTTCATGTCTGTTGTATTGCTCTGAGAAACCTACCTTTTTTGTAACACCGTGACCAAAAGTTGCTACCTGTGTAGCATCAGCTTGAGGTACACCAGTATGTTTGACCTACTTGTGTATGGTTCGGTTAAGCCAGATTTTCACAGAGCTGAATATTAAGAATCTTCAAATAAGATTTCCAGATTCAGAAAGGAGCCAGTGGCTGACAGGATGAAGAGTGGGATATGCTTATGGTATTGCTCATGCGAATTCAGCTGTGGCATATGCACAGGACTAATTTCAACTCTTCAGTTTCCAGATTATTTTTGGTTTGGGTCAGCATTAAGGCTATCTAAATGTTACTGTTTCTGTTGAGCATCATGTCATAGCTATTATAGTATGTGATTTTCAGGCTTGTTCATACTTGATATGCTACTTTTTGCTAATCATGTGCATCAACAGTTCTTCTACACGTTAACATATTTTGAGGCTGTGTAGGAGTTATGTGCCAGAGAGAGTAAATCTAGCTATGTATATAAGGTGAATTACAAATGTGGATTATATGTGTGAGAATCAGGGACATTCCATACCAAAATACTTCACTTGAGTTAAGTGACCTATTTGAAGAACTCCATTAGCTTGTAGTAATACCAGAGGTTTACCCATTGTATACATCAGCTACTGGAGGGCTGAAATAAGACATACTTATCCAACTGATGTATGTACTTTCTCTCAAAAAAAATCCATCCCAGCTGTCTTGATACTCACCCAGGCTTAAGTCAGCCTTCAGACCCTTTTCTTTGCAGGCTTGTTTCAGCAACAGAAGTGTTACCTTTGGTTTCAAACCTCCTGTCACCTTTCCTATGAATGGAAAGAGAAACAGTGTTAGTGGGCAGCAGTCCAAGATGGTGATCTTCAAGCACAAAAATTGGTTAACATTCATTTTCTGTTTTGCACTTGGAAACTGAACATGTTTACGTTTAGGTGTGTGACTGGGAAAGCATTCAGGTGTCTGTAAGGCTCAGGGACTTTGAGTAGCTATTCTGGAAGATTTTCACAGGTAAGCCCATGTGGTGAAATTTTAAAATCCCTGTTAAAATCATTGACAAAAATGTCTCAATGAGAATCAGGAATTAAACTGAACCTTGAATTTCATGGCCATAGTCTTGTGGCTTTTGCAAACAGTAAGTAAAGTTCAGGTTCCTTCTCCTGAGGAACTAGAATGTACCTAAATCTGTGAGAACCAATGACATGCATCCCAGAGTCCTGAGGGAATTGGCTGGTATAGTTATCAAGCCACTTTCCATGGTATTTGTAAAGTCATGGTAGTCCTGAATTCACCATTGTATTGGTGAAGTCTCAAGTGACTGGAAGTGGGCAAACATTGAAACCATCTTCTAAAAGGGTAGAAAGGAGAACCATGGCAACCAGGGACCTCCCAGCCACACCTCTGTGCCTGGAAATACAATGGCACAGATTCTTCTAGAAGGTGTGCTAAGGCACGTGGAGAACAGGCAGGTGATCCAAGACAGCCAGCATGGCTTCACCAAGTGCAAGCCCTGCCTGACCAACCTAGTGGCCTTGAATGATGGAGTGACCACATTAGTGGACAAGGAAAGGGTTAAGATGTCATTTATCTGAACTTCTGTAAAGTCTTTAGCAGAGTTCCCCACAACATGCCTGTCTCTAAATTGCAGAGGTTTTATATGAATTTTATGTATGAACTGTTGGATGGATAAAAAGTGGTTGGATTATCACATCCAGAGAGTAGTGGTCAATGGCTCAGTATCCTGAAGGACATCACTGACAAGTGGTGTCCCTTAGGGGTTCCTATGGGAATCAGTGCTATTTAATGTCTTCATTAGTGACATGTGTGAAGGGATTGGATGCACCCTCAGCAAATCTGCAGATGACACCCAGCAGAAGGATGAGAGGTCATCCAGAGGGGTCTGGACAAGATAGAAAAGTGGGCCCATGGGAATCTCATGACGTTTAACAAGACCAAGTTCAAGGTGCTGCATCTCGGTCAGAACAACCCCTGGTACCAGCACAGGCTGGGGATGAACAGATGGAGAGCAGCCCTGGGGAGAAGGCCTTGGGGGTGCTGGTGGGTGAGAGGCTGGACATGACCCAGCCATGGGCACTCCCAGCCCAGAGAGCCAAACGTGTCCTGGGCTGCATCCAAAGCAGCGTGGGCAGCAGGGGAGGGAGGGGATTCTGCCCCTCTGCTCTGCTCTGCTGAGAGCCCACCTGGAACACTGCATCCAGCTCTGGGGTCCCAGCACAGGAAGGACATGGAACTGCTGGAGTGGGTACAGAGGAGGGACACCAAAATATTAGGTGAATGGACCACATTTTCTATGAAGACAGGCTGAGAGAACTGGGCTTGTTCAGCCTGGAGAAGATCAGGCTTTGGGGTGACCGGATTGCGGCCTACAATTAGTTTTTATAAGTGCGTATAATGAAAGGACAAGGGGCAATGGCTTCAAACTACAAGAGAATAGGTCTAGCCTATATGTTAGGAAGAAATTCTTTGCAGTGAGTGTCATGAGGCACTGGGACAAATTGCCCAGCGAAGTTGTTGATGCCCATACCTGGAAGTGTTTAAGGCCATGTTGGATGGGGCTCTGAGCAACCTGCTCTAGTGAAAGGTGTTTCTGCCCATAGCAGGAGTGTTGGAACTAGAGGGTCTTTAAGGTCCCTTCCATGGCTGTTCCATGATTCTGTTCTTAAAAAGGCACAAACCACAAACCCCAAAAACTTGCTTGAGAAAATGACTGTAATCTCAAAACATGCGTTTAGTATTTTTTCTTTCGGTGAAATTTCTGCTGAAGATTCTCACATTTCTTTTAGCAGATGTGGTACTTTGTTGAGACAGCTTGCTTGGTGATCTTAGTTGGGTATCTTTCCTCAACATATTAATGTATGTGGAGGAGGGGTGAAACAATAATTCCATCTCATTTCTCTCCCTTTGCAGGCCCTCTACAATTCAATCAAGAATGAGAAGCTGGAATGGGCAGTGTAAGTATACTTCTACTGTGTAGAAATTAGGAGTTTAAAAATAGTACCTGTGTAGTAATCTGTTTATACCTCCTATGTCACCATCTGTGTGGGCTCCAAAGCCTGTGGAAGATAGCCAGCGTACATAATGAGTTTGCTTTTTTGCTAATGAATGACCTGGCAATACAGCCTCATCTGTTTCTCCAGCAAGGGGAGTTGTTAATGATATGAGCCAACTGCATTTGTAAGGAAAGAGGACATTTCATTTAGTTGGAAACTTCAGCCTGAAAAGAGAGAAATTAAATCCTCTGTTGTTCTATGACTGTATAAATAAAACAGAAGTTGACTTTTCCCTTTATCTTTCTGTTCATTGTGTCAGAACTGCTGAATAGCAACACGTGTCTTGGATTGAGTTTCCTGCTGTTGGTTTATTGTCTTGGTTTGTCTCCTGATTAACTATGGATAACTTGACAATAACCTAATGTGAAAGATGATAAATTGGACAAAGTCTGATACCCATCCCTCCAATCCTTAGTTGCTTTTGACAGGCTAACACTTGTTAACTATGGAAATGCTGCAGACAAGAAAAAGCTTCAATTTCTGATTGTGTTAAACTGACATTTCTCTGTGCTTAGGTTTCATGTGGTCTAGTTATGTCAGGAAAGGGTAGAAGTGTCTCCTTTGGACTGACACTTACAGAACAGTGGATTTTGATATAAAATAGAAGAATGATGTCTTTTATGTATTTTGGTTATAAAAAGGTATTTTCCTGCATGTATTTACATATCTGAAACCTCACGTTCTTGGGAACAACTTGTCTGGAATGCATGCTCATGCACCTCTTGTGCTAGAAATCCTAGCAGCTGCCACAGGTCTTGCAGGCCCAGTGGCTTCTGATCTTCATTGTTTTAAGATCATGATCTGCAAACAAATTTCTTGTCAGTGTGTGCAGCCTCACAAGGGCTGCTGGTTCCAAGGGGAATCGCTGCCCCAGTTCAGAAATCTGTTAGGTGATGTCAGAGTAGTAAAGAAGGTGTGCTATTAAGGGGAGTCAGCAAGAAGTGCCATCTCTGATGAGCATTAAAGGTTGTGGTGGGAGACATTTTCACAGACTATGTCTTGGACCTGGGACACGCTGTGTGAATCTTACGTGTCACACAAAAGCTGTTTGCCAGACACTGTCACAGGTACTTTAGAACCAGCAGAATCTATTATATGACTTTCTCTGTGTCAGAATTTTCGTCCAGCTCTTGCCAAGAGACCATATCGTGTCTAATACACTTGGGTAGCCTCCAGGTGGGAACTGGCTCATGACTGGCTCTGCTCCCATGAACCTCAGTCAAGGTGATTCATGAGATAGCTTGCTCCTGTATAGGTGGTAACTGCTTTGGCATTTACACAGTCTAGTCCATGTCCTTTGTTTGGGGAAAATTCCACGCAGGCTGGAAGAGGGATAATTCAGACTCTTTCTTAGGTAAGACTTTAGGTGGATATATAAAGCTCCCTCCTTAAAGGAGAATGCTCAAAGGTGGCAATTGTCTCTTCCAATTTGAAGCTGACATGTAGCTACGACTAATGTTAAAATTACTTTCCATGATGAGAAACAAAGCTCATTCTGGGCATAGTCAGTACCTTTAGAGCAGAGAGTACTGGCTGGGAGAGGGAGTGTGAAGATGTTTCTGTTCATTTTTAGAGAGATGTGTGGTTGGTGTAAAGAAATAATCCCAAGAAGCTGTGGGGCTGGCTGAGCTTGAAGGAGGAGGCACATAGCTCTCTTGCTGTGCTGCTGTGATCTGCAGAGAAAGTGGAATGGGAAGGAGTCATGGTCAGTTTTGTTTGACGGGACCAAGGAAGATCCTTTCTCCCTTCCGAAGATTATTCCTTTAATTCCCTGATGCACTTGGCAGGCTAAGAAGTGGAACATAAGGCAAAGGTGAAGATAGAACTGCAAACCCCAATATAAGCCCTCCTGCAATGCTGGCATGTTGAAGGAATGCCTTTCCTCCAGCTGAGAATCCTTTGAGGATCTAAGATGGTCATGAACTAAGCAAAGGTTTAAGAGCTGCTTTGGAAGTACATTATTTAGTGAATTAATGGCTATCAGTAAGACCATAGGCAGGAGAGGGTAATGGTGAAAACATAAGATGGGGAAACACTGCTATCCAATCCTTATCTTACTAGTTGTGAGCTAGGTGTGTTATCATCTTAAACAGTTTGCAGTACATTTCCAGTAGAATTATAGTCTGATCCAAAGCCCACACAAAGAAAAGGCTACCATTGACTTCAATTTTGTAATCACGAGAAGTGACACCTTAATCAGCAGATGTTCTCCAGAGACTTTCAGTAGGAGTATTCATTTATCCTTTTTGAACAGGAAAGCATGAGTACAGCTCTGAAGAGAGAATTGCATTACAGCTCTTCTTCTGCAGTAGTGCCTGTTTCAAATTCTCCACAAAGTTAGAAGTGAAGCACATACCATAATCTGTAAAATAAAGAGATCTGACGTGGAATTTACCCTGAACTTGTAACTGTGGGATCCTGAAAGCACGCTTCTACTCCCCACTGCACACCTCAGAGGTGTGAATTATTCTTCACATCCGTTGTATATGCACTTAAATCTGACACAAGGCAAAATTTTAAAATCAACTTTTAAAAAAGCTTTCTAGCAGTAAACCTTTTAAACCAGGACACGAGTTTGCCTGGATAATCTAGAGAAGTGCTTTCATTGGAGGGTTTTGTGAACTGGTTATTCTGTGTGGAATGGATCAGGAAGAGTAGATCCAGCCATAGAGGCAAAGAAATATATTGGCTGGCCGTGTAACATCCCTTTGGTTCCATTGTCTGTAATATTGTAGCTCGAGTTTTTTAGGTGTTTCTCATTCTTTGGCTTTCACGCTGACTATTGTCAACTTTAAGCTGAAAAAGAAAAATCTATGTAATTGCAAAGGTGCCAGAGCTAAATATGTTTTGTTTGCATGATGTCTACATGGAC
Organism: Lanius collurio; assembly: GCA_020086605.1. Lineage (NCBI taxonomy): Eukaryota > Metazoa > Chordata > Aves > Passeriformes > Laniidae > Lanius > Lanius collurio. The sequence goes on from JACBWW010000026.1 coordinate 10,436,161, forward strand.
AGTGGTGGTGACCATTATTGTTTTCCATTGTTTGTAATACTATGTCTGTTTCCTGCTGAAGTTAATAGGAATAAAAAAAAAATCATCATCTTAAAATAGGTGATCTAGAATTAATATATGAACTCCCAAAGCACTGCTTACAAAATGGCTAAAGCCAAATGGCTGCATTTGAGCCATTTGAGTTGTGTCCCAGAAGCCTCCTCTCAGCAGAACAGTGCAGTTTTCAGGAAAATCACTTGGATTTTAACTAGTCAATGGTACACTTTTCTTTCCAGAGAAGTTTACATGGACATGATGGTTTTTTTTTTGTTTTGTTTTTCTGGGCTACACTGAAAAATTACCTCCTTTCAGCCAAAACAAAACAGGTCATTGAGACAGCAATGGTGGGAAAGAAATGCTGCCAAATCAAACTGTGATGCTGAGATCAGAGTAGATATAAAGACATCTGTGCTGAAGCTCACCTTTTTCTAGGGCAAAGGGAGAAATCTCTCCCTAGTATAATTAAGTTTTTGTCTCCTGAGTTGTAGAATGTTTCCTGTTTGCAACTTCTTGATTGGTTTTAGAGTTGGCTCAGGTGTTATTCAGCCTGGTTCTCTGCTCTTCCCTCCTCCCACTGGGAAAGATGCCAAAACTTCTCTCAAGTCGATTTCCTAATACAGATGCTGTCAGTTCCACAGATGCATGTTGGAAACCTGATTTTTTTTTTTCAGTTGCAGTATTTAAATGGATTAACCCAACCTTTTGCTATGTCAGATAAGTTTGCTATTTGAACAAATGCAGAGACAAAGCAGACTTCTAAAAATGGGAAGACTTGACCACATCATTCCAGATTAGTGACTGCAGAATTTTCCAAGGCAGAGCCTCAAATCAGACCATAGAGTGTACAGAAATAATTTTATTACTGAGGGAATTGGATGGTGCTTTTCTCTCGGCAGACAAAAATGGGGCTTCCTTGTGTAGGGTCCTTTTGGGAGAGGCAAATAATACTTTCCTTCACCAAAATGGCAACATGGGGATTTTTGTGTTTTTTACTTCTGTGTGTCTAAGAATATGAAGCAAACTCTTTCCAGTTGTCAATGACCATGTATTTGGGAAGGAAAACTTTGTTGTTTCAATGCTGTGGCTGTTCCTTGTTTCAGGAAGCCTTGCAAACATGATGTGCCATAACCAGAGTCTTGGAGAAAGACTCTGCAGATGGTAACCTTTTCCTGTCACCAGGACCCTGCAGAGCAGAGACGCTGTAACTCCCATTTCCTGTGGATGGAAAGATGGGACATAAAAGATGTTTTGCAGCTATCAGTGCTTTTCAGTCATCAGGGAGGGGTCACCAGAGGAGGTGGTTCCAGACCCAGAGCAGGGAATGATCTTCCTCTACTGGTCAGGGACAGAAAATCTCTTAAGACTTCTGCAAGCCTAACTGAACCCTCATGATGGTGTTTTGACTACTGAAAGGTGTTTTGGAACCATTGTGGGTTTTTTCACCCAAAGGCACAAAGATTATGCTTCTTCCTGTATGAAATGGGAAGGAGGGGTAGTAGTCCTGCCCTTTAAAAGGACGTGAGCTATGCCTCTGTGACACTACATCCAGGACTGAGCACACCTGCACAGGGACCCTCACCCATTGACTCTTACCCCTCACCACTGGGGCCTTTGTGCTGGGAATGTTACAGCACATGGATGATCTGTGAGAGCCATCTGAGGATGGGGAAGTAGTCACATTCCCGACAGTTTAGGGTTTCAAACAAAGATCAGTTTTCAGATTTATATACGCACAGGCCCACTGAATTTTGTGCAGTTCTTTCTTGCAAAAGCACCCTAAAGGCTTGTTAGAAGTAAGCTCAGGTTGTTAAATTCCTGATAAACAGTATTCTGGACCTACGTAGCTTTGGAAGATACCTCATGAAAGGCTAATACTTTTTTTGCTACTTCGACATTCCTCTAAATTGTCTTGCTTTCTTCTTATGTTTGACCACTGAAGCAACATGGAGTATTTGAGTAAATAAGTCACAGATCTCCTGGTTTTCTTCCACTTCTTGTTTGTAATGAGTCCTTGACTCTCTGGCTCCCTTCGTTTCCTCTTGCAGAGTGACTCGTTCATCTTGCCTTCGTGCATATTGTCAGAGCACTCAGCACTCGGAAATGCTTGAAGCTTCTGCATCTCAAAGATGTCTCATTTTCATGATAGAACAAAAAACTTAACAAAAGTTAAGGGTTTGTCCAGTGCTACCAGCAGTCATGACAGCAGATGCTATTTTGTCCTTGTCCACCATGTCTTTTGAGGAATTCCTGTTTTAATCACTGCCCTAGAGGTGCTGAGTTTAAGAGTACTTGCCCCTAGCTCTTAGAGGTGTCCAGGATTCCCCAGGACTGCTTATCGCACCACTCTGGCTGCTTGCTTAAGTGCACTGGTATATTTCCACAGGACAGTTGATTAGTATACAGTAACTCACTCCCATAGCTCCAAAGGAGATAGTTTATTCCAAAAAAAAGTTAAATCTTCTACTGCAGTTGGTCTCTGCTGACAGGGAGAAAGAAATCTACTGTGTCCTTGGCTGAAATCCCAGAATTCAGAAGGCATTTCTGTGTGACAAACCAGCCTGAGTGCTTATGCCCTTTGAGAGGTGTTACTCTGGATTGAGTGCCTCAGACTCATGTTGAGAGAATTTGCTTCTGGAATGGACATATTTAAGAAACACATAACACGCAGTGGGTCAGACTTACCAGCAGCTAGTGAATGTAGTAGACACATGAATGGTGGGGACAAAGAAAATTGTCAGAAATATCTACACTTTTTCAGTTGGGAGAGAGCTTCAACCAAAGCATACTTGAAGAAGTCCTTACTGTTTTGACTAATAAAAAATTTTTGTAGAACTTTTTGTGCTGGAGTGGGAAACCAAACATTAGTAGGCTGAAAGGACTGCTCTTCCTTGCAGGAATCAGGTCTTCAAGTAAAAGTTTCACTCCTCTTAGTTAGGAGATCTTTCAAGACAACATCATGAAGATATGATGGACCTCTTTGACTATATCTCTATAATTAATATGAGGTGATGAAAGTCAAATGCTTGGGAACATTCCCTGGTACTACAGAGTTCACAAATACAGCCCCTACGTTTCTGGATTTGATTTCCTTGTTATCAAACCAGTCTCTTACCCTTTTACCTTCTTAGACTAAGTTATTCCCCTGAAGACCATTTCATAGAACCACAGAATCATTTTTATAGGAATCATCTAGTTTGGAAAAGACCTCCAGGATCATCAAGTGAACCTTCGACTGCACATCACCTTCTTGACTAGACCATGGCACTAAGTGCCACAACTATTTGTTTCTTGAACACCTACAGGAATGGTAACTCCACCATCTCCTTGGGAAGTTTGTTCCAATGCTTGACCACTCTTTCAGTGAAGAAATTTCTCCTGATGTCCAACCTGAACCTCCCCTGGCACAACTTGAGGCTATGTCCTCTCATCTTGTCACTGGTTGCCTGGGAAAAAAGGGCAACCCCCATCTGGCTACAACATCCTTTCAGGTGGTTGTAGAGAGTGATAATGAGCCTCCTTTTCAGGAGAGCTGAGGATGGCATAGATTTGTTGCTCTAGCCTGCAGTTTTGGAGGACATTTTTTGAATGGTCATTCCCATAAGGAGCCACGGTAGGCTTATATCCCTAAAGGAGCTTCTGGATTGACATATGCCTTGCTAATCCTCACATAATACATGCCTTTGAACATATACATGTGTTTGGAACATCTACATGAGCTTGCTCTCTCTGCTAAATGTCTGGGTCCAGTGAGATGCAGCAACTTGAGGTCCACCCGCAGTGGGTTGGCAAAATTGGGCATCATTATGCTTAAATGATAATTTTTTTTAAAAAATCAGATGCTGGTCTCAGGAGGTGTTGCTACCACGATTTTCCAGTGACAACCTTCATCTTCCCTGACACACCTTTCCTAGTCACCTGGACGGGAGTATGTATGGACTTCAAAGGATGAAGGGCTGCTCTGTAATCTGGCCTGTTCTCTGAAAACCATTGTCATCCTATTGTGATGGATACCCTCTATTTTCTGGGTTGCCTAGTCCTTTTTAGCCTTTGCCTGTGAAAAGCGTGAAAGTATTTATTAGTCAGACAGTGCTTGTACCTTGCATTGTTATCCCCAAAAGCTATTTTCAATACATTGCCCTAATAGGTAACATTTTGAGCAGCATTTTGTTTCCAAAATAGAGATAACATAATTCACCTGGTGTAGTTTTTGTTTTTAAATCACTCCTTTTATGTTGACCTGCAGAAGAAAATAAAGAAAAAGAGGTAGAGTGTGTGTTTCATATGCTAAGCTAAGGAGTAAGCCAGAGTGATCTGTAGTATTCTAATTATTTTTATCAATATGTGACCTCATGAAGGTATTGGGCATTTTTCAGGAGAACCCAGCAGGCAAATGTTTCCTGTTTTAGCACTGAAATACATGGAGTTAAAAATAGGTGAAGTTGTAGGACACAGAACACTCTTGAAGTCTTATCTTTTGAGGCAGTCATAGAAACTTGGGCTTTGTTGAAAATCTGTGTCCTGTGCTGATGAAATAGGTGAACTGAAGCTTTGCTATCATATGTCTATATTTTGGTATATTTCTAGATTTCTCCCTAATTATGTCCCTCTGTCAAGAGGGAGGTATGTTTTGACAAGGAGTGTTCAAAAATTGCTGAAATGAAACTTTGCTGGTCAGCCCATCATTCATGCATGGTTTTTACTGCTTTTTAAGGGATGAAGAAGAGAAAAAAAAATCTCACTCAGATGGTACAGATGAAAAGGATAATGGGAGCCAGACAAAGGCTGTCAGTCGAATTGGCAACTCAAATAACCCATTCCTGGACATCCCTCATGACCCCAATGCTGCTGTATATAAAACTGGATTTCTGGCTCGGAAAATCCATGCAGATATGGATGGAAAGAAAAGTGAGTAGTATTTCAATCCTAATGTGTTATTTTCTTATTATGTCTTTACAATGCCACTTACCAATGAACCCATGTGCTTCTCAAGGTGAATAGTGCTGCTTCATTAGGTGAAATAGCAGCAATAACAGGCAACACAGAAACTGGATTATCACACTCTCACTGTTAGGCCAGAATTTACAATGCACAGTCCCATTTGCAGCAGCTCTAATGCATGAGTATAAGAAATAATGTGGTACAGCAAAGCAATGTGAATTTTTTTTGTGCTAAAAGAAAATTAATATAGTGGTTTGCAGAATAGAAAACAATTTCAAGTGAATTACAGTAGCTGTTCTGCAGTAATTTGATAATTCTCCTTTTCCTTGTGTGACACCAGATTGTTCCAAATCTCCCCTCCCCTCTGGGTCTGTCTTTAAAGAAAGGCTGTTCTTTGTGTCTGTTTGGAAGATGCTGTAACTGTTCCCTTCCCTACTTTTCCAGCCTTGTCCAATGAAGGGCAGCAACTTTTGGCACCAGCCTGCTTTTTATTATGCTGTTCCACTCTGCTCCTTTCTTGTAATAATCTTGCTGCATCTCTTACTTACTTAAATTATCTTCTTCCCTTCTTTTCCCGCTCCTGTTTGTGATTCACTAATTGTTGAGGGCCTCTGATGCACCTCTGTGTGTGTTTTGTTGTTTGGATATCTTCATTTGTTGTCTACAGATCTTGGAAAAAGCTGAGGTTAGTCAGAGCATCTGCGTTTTCCCCAGTCATTGTTGATGATTCCCTGCTCATGGTTCACATTGTTGGGCTAAATCCCAAAGACAAAGTCTGGCTTCATGATGGGTTTCCAGTAACAGCCAGTCTCTCCTAGCTGGGCTAAGCTCTCTGGTGTTCACATGTTTTGCTACTCTACTTTAGAAGGTACAGTTGGAGGTCAGTATTTTCAGGATGGAAGCTGACAGCTGGACAACTGGATCCAGACAGAGGTGTCAAAATCAAGCTGACCTAATTCTTTGTGATGACTGGGTACTCTAAATAGATTTGTCTTTATTAAACATCTTCTTATTCTGCCTTAGTAAGTAATTGTATGTAGTTGCCTTTATTAAATTATTTCTTTAATTATAAATACCAGAATTGCTCATTATTCAGCACACTGGACACTGGCATTTTGGGGATAACTCTTTTATAAGTAATGTAATTTGGGCCATGTTTTCAGAAGTTCCTGTACAATTTAAAGGTCTGCCTTATTGTCATGCAGTTCTCAAAAAAGTTGCATTCTGGTTTTCCAGGTGCAAATAAAACTTTTTTTTTTTTCTTTTTTAAGCTAGTTAGACCTTTTCATATTTCATTTCTTAATGGAGTTTTTGCAGGGCAAAGATTAGCTTGTGCAGGATTTCTAATGAAGTGATGTGCTAGAATGTTCATCTGCTATTTTCTCAGAAACCTAGTTCTCAGGGCTGAAGCACTTAGGCACTTAGAGGAGAAGGATGTAGTGTCTGGAAGCTGAGCTGAACAAATGCCAATTAGAAATAAGACCTGTTACACGAGATGAGAATGATTAACCTCTGGGACAAGGGACTGCAACCTCTTCGTCTTTGCTTTCTGTCTCCAGATCAGAATGGGATGCCTTTTTGAGTGTCATGCTTTAGTTGGGCATGGGTTATTAATTTCAGTATAGAGCCAGTGATGCATATGTTTGGGTGCTGGTCAGTGATGTGTGCTTGGTGGGGAGTGACCTTCGATGCAGGCTTCTGGTCTCTGGCACTCTGACCATACGGCCCATGCCTAATTCTCTCCCTCTGTCACACCTGGATTTCAGACTGGATCCTTCAGCCTTCATGCTGAATTTACTTTTTTTGCCCCCACTGCTTGTCTCTAGGAATTTGTAGGCCAGATATGTTGTCTCTGTTACGTTCTTCAACCTCTAATTGACTTTAGCTTTCTTGTGGGTTTGGATGTTTCTCATATGATTTTGTTTCGCACCCTTCTCCTTTCTCAACGCCAGCTTGAGTGTGCAGCAGTGGTAAAGGGGAAGGATGCTCTGGAAAGACACTGTTTTTTTGAGTAGCATCCCACTGGTCCTGAGCAGTTCCTGCCAGCCTGCTGTGGTGTGTAGAAAGACTGTTTCTTTCTGAAAACTGCCATGGTGCAGAGCTCAGGCGTAGTTTTGTAGGGGCAGTGTCTCCCTATCTGCAAAAGCACAAAGGCTGGATCTCTGTGGCCTGCTTTCTGCATTGCTGCTGTTCAGTTCTGATCCAGTTCAGGGCTGACATTAGGGTTATTGTATTACTCTCTCTCACAGCAGGTATGTGCAGGCACTGTGCTAAGTTGCCTTGTCCTTTGAAAAAGCTCTCCTGTGGCCTAGACAAAGTATGAAAATGGATCTGAGTTAAATGGGTTTTCATTTGTTTTCTTTCCAGCTCCCCGGGGAAAACGAGGCTGGAAAACCTTTTATGCTGTGCTGAAGGGAACGGTCCTGTACTTGCAGAAGGTAAGGGAAATCACTGTCTTTTGAAAACTAATTAGAGGGATAAAGCTGCATGCATCCTCTCCACTCTCTCAGTCCACCTCCAGGCGGACAACCTTCCCTCTGATGCACAGCATGGCTGATCTCCCTACCCCCCACCCTATTAACACACACATTCAGGCATGAATCCTTTCATTGACACCCTCTCCCTTTTCACAATTTCAAGTTCAGTTCCACTGTCCCCTTCTGTGTGCACCCTGTAAGTTCCAGTGTGTGCCATTGCTCATTGCTGAAAAAATAGCAGTGAGCAATGCTGAAAAAATAGCCAGCTTCACCAGCAAAGACAGTGTCACCTCTCTGTGTCGTGCTCACATTCCTCTAGGCTGCTTTTAACTTTGCATTTCATACGTATGACTTCCCCTTCTGTAAGGTTGTCCTCCTTTCCCACCTTTTCATAGTATACTTTTCTGCAGTGCCTGCAAGACCAGCTGCAAAACAGTTGAACAACAGCTTGGCCTTGGTAGGAATCTGCAGCTTCTGTTCCTTTGCAAAATTGAAGGATAAAAGGATACTTTTTTTTCACAAAGCCAGAAAAGACTGGTTTCTAACAAAATGTGCTTCCTGACAGCAGGATGTCTAAAAAAAAAATCAGATGAAGCCCTTCAAGCCTTTTGTTGCAAGCTTAAATATATTATAGTACATTTTTAGCTATACTGTTAGAACATAAAATGCAACATATGAGTGAGAACTGTCAAAATCAAATAAATGGCAGCAGCTAAGTAGGTTGTTAAGGCTTTTTGCCCTCCAATACAGTTGAAATATTCATGGAATAGATGCTGCTTGTCCAGACGGCCCTGTATTGCAGAAGTATGCTTCTTTGAAAGCTGTTTTACACTTCCACTCTGTTTTGTAACTGTAAGGAATGCAAGTACATACTGCTGTTTCCTTCTGCCCTGCTGTGGCTTTCTGAAGTTGTTGGTTTCATTAGAGTCAACCTGAACAGTCTCTTGAGAAGAAAGAGTGATTTGGATCAAATTATTACAGCATGAGGTTTACAAGGTGAATGCTTAGGGTGCAGTACCTTTTTGAGGAAGCTGAAATCCTGAAACAGACAAAACAATCTGCAGTCAGCATAGAAGATTTGGGCTGAAAGTTGGATATGATATGCACAGAGTCAGTGCAAGAGCCTAGAACCAAGTCTGCTGAATCCTGAGTCCTTTTTCTGGGAGAAAGTTCAAGTTTTACTAAAATGCTTTCATGGCAGGCTTGTACTTGCCCTTTTTTGGCTGAAGTGGATTCATCTGCTTCAGTTTCTGAAATAAGTCATCTTTAATGTTCAGCTAAAAAGACTGCATGATTCTCTGAGAAATGTTTGTACTACAATAATTAATTTCTTTTTTGATATTCAAGGGAAAGAACTAAGGATACTGTCTATTTTAGCACCTTAGTTAAATATTTTTATGAGTATTGCTGGCATATTAGTTTAAAATGCTTTCTGGTTAATGCAATGTAGAGATGTTCATGTAGCATGCACATTTTCCACAGAATGCTGCGCTCCCCCTTCCTACCCTCTATGCTTTCAGAAGCAGGGAGTAATTTCACATACGACTGAAGCTTTGCGGAATGAAATGCATTGTTGGAATTCTTGTTCTTACTTGTTCGTCACTTGTGAATTTTGCACTTGTCAGAGCATTTGAGTTCAGTGATTACAGGGCAATACTCTGCAAAACTGCATTCTCTCATTTGCTTGGAAGCCATCTTACTGTAGCACACTGACAAGCAAAGCTTTTGCTTTAGTACTGTGAGAGGTTGACAAAAGGGTGTGATGGGAAGTAACTCATTCCAAGAGTGATGGGACAGCTGTCAGCTTCCCCAGGGTGTGTCTGGCCCCTGCTCAGCCACATACTGCAGCTGTGAAAAAGCCTGTGATTTCTCTTCAGCTTCAGAAGGTCCACCAGGGCTTTCCTTCAGCACTCAAATAAACTTCACTCTGTTAGGGATGTAGTATCATAACAGATTAAGTTGCCAGAGTTTAAAAGTACATAGTTAGGCCAAGTAGTTATTGTAAATGTTGCTGAGCTGCTATTTCCTTCTGTCATAGGGACTGAAATTATCCTAAATTCAGGAAGTACTGAAGCATTTTAGAACTGCTCAATTTCTTTGCAGAAGTGCTTAATTCTGGGAATAGTCTTGGTCAAAGTATTGGCTTGTCTCAGTTCACCTTCTCTCCTGATTGTAGAGTGCTGTAGGGCAGGGTGCATTCACATGCACACACATTTTTCCTTTTTCTCTAATTCTCTGTATATCTGTGGAGATGACATCTGTGATTTCATTGCACTGAATGCTATTCAAGCAGGATAGAGCAAAATCTCACTGTACAGGTGCTGTCTACTCACAAACACATACAAATCTCTGCAGTATTGCTTTCTGTGTTCATCTGTAACTCAGCTATTCCCTCAAGACACTGCTGTAATATAAATATTAATTGTTCGTAGCAGCTGTGATTCCCCCAGTGGGCAGTGTCACCCCAATTCTGCTGTCACTCTGTTTGCATTTCTGTTCTCCTTGTTTTGCTGACAAGTCCATGTATGAGAGTGTTTTGTAAATGGTGGTCACTTGAGATTTACTGAGGAGTTTTTCTGGATTGTCTTGTCTTTCTGCCCACATTTTTTTTTCCATTGGAATTATTCCAGTGCTAATACCTGTACTGCATATTGTTTTGTTCTTAAATGAGTGATTTAAGAAAGATGGTTTCTGAATTAGTAAGCACAAAGAGCACTGGAGGGGCTCAGTGGAAACATTCACAATTACCCAACTAAACATGCCTGCACAGTATTATATAAAATAAAAAGTTTGACATGTTTGGGATGTTGGCTGTGTCTCTGGGCATCCTCAGGCCAAGGTTAATTTCCTGCCCTCTGTTCATAGCAAGAGGAAATTGCAAAGTAGGAGCTTGACAGAATGTCTGTTCACTAGACTGACACGGGATGTGATCTGCATACACAAGAGAAGCTTATAAGGAGAGGACATAAAGCTGACCTCGCTTCCTTGCTAGAAATTGCTTCCAGGCAAGTAGTGCAGGACATGAACCTTCATGTTTTGTTCGGACTCTTCTGTGAGGTTTGCAACATCTTTGCTTTTTGATGTGGCACTTTATACTCTTGCAGGCTTTGGGTATTTTTGTATAAATTTTCTCAAATTTCCTCTATTAAAAACTAACAAAACAAAACAAAAAAACAGAGAAAGGCAAGACTGATGTATAGTGTTCGGTGATGAGACTTTCTGAAAGAGAATTTTGCAGCCGTCACATGCATCTGAGTGGAGATATCCATCCGTGGTACACTGACTGATAAGAAAAGACACATGTCATTCTCTGGTTTACCAAAAATGTATTTGGAAATGTGCTGACTCTGGGTCAGCAGGATGTGGGAAAGTCACTCTCCGGGAGTTTGAGAAAGATGAATTCAGCATGCTCCTGCATTGTGTGCCGCACTCACATCAGCCTTTAGTTGACAGACGGGTCACAGTTCCTTTCTGGCTCCATATATATTTCTTGCCACTGTCTAGGTCTAACTTTAGAGAACTGCCTTCCGTTTCAGCTCAACCTGCACGCTGACACCAGCACATCATAGCACATGCTGTCCTTGATGGCTTAGGCGAAAATGTTCCTGCTCCCCTAGCATTCTCTACCAGACAAAAAGAGTTGTAGGCCTTGGAGAAGGAATTTTGGCAGCACATTCACATCCTTACAGCTTTCTCTGAGGCTGGCAAACTATGTGGAGACATTTCCGGTATGCTGATCAGTGACTTTGGAGAAGCTGGTAGAGCCCCAGCTGTCAAGGGAGATTGCAGCCAACTGATCTGGTGGGATTAGCAAGGATTACCATGAATGCTTCCGGTTGGAAAGAAGGGCTTCTCAGCCAGGACTGCTTTGGGACTGCCCAAATGTGGATTCTTCTGAAATGGGTTTAGACACCAGAGCAGGTTGTGGACATTGGATGCAACTCACAGAGGGAACTAGGAGGCAACAAGCTAGGTGATAGCTGTCACTGTCTCTAGGCACTAATATGAGGAAAGATAGGATGTTGTGTTTCTGAGGCCTTTTCACTTTCTGGCTGTGAGGTTTTCCCAGTCTTCTTGGACAATGGAGCCAGTCATTTTCCCTGAAACTATCACCAAATAAATCAGTTTGTGAACCCTTAAAGGAAGGGGCTTGACCTGAGGCCTTGCCTCCTCTGTCTTCAAGATGGGGTGTGCCATACTTCCTTGAAAAAGGTTTAAAGGATGCTCTAATTGGCCATAGGCAAAATCCTACAAGATAGAAAGATGCCTCCAAATCTTCCTGAGTCTCGAATTATGAGAGAGGAAGGACATTTGGCTTCCCTCGCTGTCAGCCCTTGAAAACCCCTTATGTTGCAGATCTTTAGGTTGAAGGCTGCCCTTTGGTCACCTGTGCAGTAATGCTCTTCCTTTCTGCTGGTCCTGCCAGACCTGTGGTGGGTTGTGCCCTTGCCTGGCTCCAGGTGGAGGTGGTGGTGTGGCAGGACTGCTGGGTAGCTGCTGGTGACTCCCCCACCCACTGAAACAAAAACCTATGAGAGAGCCCCAGCCCAGCCTGGCTGAAATGTCGGATACCTTTGGCAGCAGTGTAGATTCCTCTGGCTGCAGTCCTGTTTGGTGTGCTGCCAGAGAAGTTCTGTATACATATTCATGCACATTAACCAGCTCTTGTGTAGGGTGAGTGCCTCCCTGGATGTTGAAGCTAGTGGTATCCCCACACATGCTCTGCATCCTGCACTGTTTCTGGCTAAACGTCATCTCATGTCGTAAATTGTGTTCAAGTGCAGGATCAATAGTTATGCCTGCAGGGAGTTGCTTCACTGCTTTGCAGCCATCACAGTCGGTGCATGTTCCAGGTGAGACTGATTTCTGTGATACACTAAGGGGGAGAAATGGAGTCAATTACAGATTGCTTTGGCCTGCCCTTCAGAAACAAAGGGATGCAGCCTTGCTGGCAAATCACTTTTCTTTCAAAAAGCTCCTGGCTTTCCCAAGCCATTTATAGTCATGTGGGCTCTGAATGTAACTTGTGGCTACGTTATGCTCTTGTCCAGCTTCTGTCACTCATGAGATCAAAGACTGCTTCCAGGCTGATGCTTACAACACAAGAGAGGTTTGACTACCTGTTTTTGTCATCTGGTGTTAGGAGTGGTGTTATTACTGTGTCAGAAACTCACATAGCACTGTGCTTGCCCTTTGTAGACTCTCATCAGAGAGAGATTTAAGGGAATTTGCTGTAATTTGCTTTGCTTCTACAGTGACTGAGGGCTGAGCACATACAAAGGTAGTTGGTTGAGAAAAATTAAAATCAGGCAGTAGAGGCTGAGAGGCCAAGTAGCTGAGCAGTGGAGGCAGGGAGCAGATTATGACAGATTCTTGAAATGAAGACAAATAATCCACAGCTGTTGTCATAGTCAAATACTTCCTTCTTACATCTCTTCCTGTCAAGCAGGTAGTGGAACTACTTCTGTCCCATGGAAAGACATCAAAACATAGAAAGAAGGACAAAAGGAAACATGTTAAAGGTAGTGGAAACTGCAGGTGCACAAGTTAGGTTGCACTCAGTTCATATACTTTGTTACTATTTCTGAACTGTGGGACAAGGTTTTTCCCTAGACTAAGGAAAAAGGAATATCACATGCAGAAATAAAATGCCATTTTCCCCCTGCTACCTCCTGCAGGATGAATATAAGCCAGAAAAGGCTTTGTCAGAGGAAGATCTGAAGAATGCGGTTAGCGTGCACCATGCGCTGGCATCCAAGGCAACAGACTATGAGAAGAAACCCAATGTCCTCAAGCTTAAAACAGCAGATTGGAGAGTCCTGCTTTTCCAAGCCCAGTAAGTGCTCTCCTCATGTCACTCATTGAGGAAAGAGAGCAGTGCTGAAGGAGGGGTGAATTCCTGCCTAGACAAGTTAAAGCAGGGGCTTAAAAGGTTCAATCTGTTCATTTGATCAGAAATAAGATTAAGTAGTGATGTGATTAGAGTGCACAAGTAGTGCATGAGAAAGAAACATCAGGTTTTAAGAGGCTTTTTAATCTAGCTGAGAGATGCAGCAGCTAGAAGCTGAAGCTCCAGAAAATTCAATTTGGAAACAAGGCACAAACTTATAGCAGTCAGGGTGATTAATCATTGAAGCAAATAAGCAAAGGCAGTCTTGGTTTGTCTCTCTCCTGATGTCATCAGGTCCTAGCCGGATGTCTTTCTAAAAGATATGCTGTGGTTAGAAACAAAGTTACTACTTAATACAAGAATGATTTGATTAAGTTTTTCATGCTAAGATATCCAGACAGAACAAATGACCTGCCTTTTGCTTCTGAGCTCTTTTCTACTGAGATCCATATGAAACCTCCTAGAGATCTGTGGTATCCAGCACAACTGAGACCTTAGGACATATGTCTGAATCAGGGCATTGGTTGGCTCTGTCACCTGTATTACTGGTACAGGATTAAGAGAAGGTGTTTGGTAGGGTGAGGTGTGGACCTAACCACAAGCCATCCTGTGACTGAGTTACTTAGCATTAACTGCTTACAAACATAGGCAGGAAGATGGAGCATACTCTAAGACTTGTCCAGTTTTGGTTATTCTCACTTTTAAAATGATGTAGAAGAGGTGGAAAGAAGTAGAAGAGGCTGAGTTAACAAGTGCTTAATATGTTTTTCTTCCCCAGGAGCCAAGAAGAAATGCAGACCTGGATCAACAAGATTAACTGTGTGGCTGCTGTCTTCTCTGCACCACCATTTCCAGCAGCAATTGGCTCTCAGAAGAAGTTCAGTCGCCCACTCCTGCCAGCCACCACAACAAAGCTATCTCAGGTGAGACGTTTTTATATAGAGAGTAGGTAATGATTTCTCTTTCTGGCTAGAGACTGGGTGGTGGTCCTTGTCACTGTTTTAGAGATGCTGCCACTAGCAGTCCTAGGAGGAGAAGACTTCCATAGTAAATCTCTGTGCTCATTTCCTCATGCAGGATTTGAAGTGGGGGGGGAGAGAAGGAACAGACTCAAATACAACTGGTTTATATTTTTAAGGAAAATAGTACCAGATAAAGAATTTTCTTCTTGTGCTTATGGCCCTGCAGAGGACATTTCAAATACTGATTGGTAAGGTTTTTTTGAATTTGAGTATTTATGAAAGCCACTGATTTCAGAAGAAGTAGGCATACTCCTTTGGCTTACTGAATTGATAAAAGGTGAAAACTGATTCAGCAGACAAGCATCAATTATATTTCTCCCATTAGATTTTCCAGACTCCATTTATCAGCTCAGGGATTTCCTGTGTAATTTATATTTACAAACTGTGTCTTATGTGAATGTCTTTGGTCTTCCTTGTGATCACACAAGCTTTTAGCATCCTGTGGCAGGGAGTTTCATAGCTCTACTACTTCTTGCACAAACTCACATATTTCTGCTTGTCCCAGAGTGGCTGTGTCAGATGCTTGTGCTCATAGCTTTTTGTACTTTGTGGGATGCAATGCCTGCCTGGAATTCCTGCACTGGCAGGAACGTGGTACTGATGGCATTGATCAGGTTGACAGAGTGACAGATACTCATTCTTCATGAGTATCCTCCTGTTGCTTTTAAAGTGATCTGCCCATGCTGGATTTCTTCTTAAATGCATTTGTTGGGTTTTTTTTTTTTTAACCGTCTTCATAGCTTACTATAGATAGCTAACTATCCTTAGAAACCACTGTCTCAAAATCTGTGTTTCTCTAATGGTGTGGGTTTTTTTAGGTTGCCCCTGCTTTTTCTCTCTCCATGACAGTAGCCTTTCTTCTTACAATGTGGTGACCGACTT
Source organism: Lanius collurio (assembly GCA_020086605.1). Lineage (NCBI taxonomy): Eukaryota > Metazoa > Chordata > Aves > Passeriformes > Laniidae > Lanius > Lanius collurio. Next base: position 10,451,409 of record JACBWW010000026.1, read on the forward strand.
ACCATCTTCTGTTCTGGGTTAAAGTTTAAAGCATGTTACGTAAGGAATAATAGTAACTTGTCTCATCCTTGTGGTTTTACCTTTTGCTTATGCATACCTTTTTTAAAATACAGTATGGGGTTTCCATAATTTACCCCCAGTCAGCAAAGGAAGCTTTTTTACTCACCGTTGTTCTGTGTGATTGTTCCATTTAGCACGTTGTTTCCTAGTCTCATTGTTTCCATTTAATCTGGGAAGGAAGAGGATAGATCACAGCCCTGTGGTTTGTATCTTCAAGAAGGAAAAGGATAGATCACAGCCCTGTGGTTTGTATCTTGAAGAAGGAGAGACATGAAAAGTGGAATAAGATAAGCTGTTTTAGACAGGCAGAAGAATGTTTAGTGTTCAAAGTAGATAAATTCAAAGGCAAGAAACATGTCTGCTTTCATCTGTCAGTGCGGAAAAGCTGCCAGCAGGCTGTTTCTCATTTGGCAGACAAAAAAAAATACAAATTGTCAAATCCCTGTGGTTGCTGTTTGGGATTTTGTGGGATGAATCATGATGGACACTGCTTCTTCAAAGGGTCTGTTCCTGGTCAGCCAGAAGTCAGGGTGCAGTGAGGACCTAACATGGGTGAAGAAGAGAGGCTGGGCATGATGACAGATTGTGCAAGATCATTGTACCAGGTTTTCTTTCAAAAGCAGAGCAGTATCTGATCTTGGTTAGTCCACCCAAAGAGGAATGTGACAAAGCTATATATAAAGGAACAACCAGTCTAGAAAAGATCTACTAGGGTGTTGGTTTTTTTCCTTTTTTCTGAGAATGCGCAGCACATACAAAAGCTCCAAAGCTGGTGCCCTGGAAATGACAAGTGCTGAAAGACCTCCTGTCATCAGGCTGTAGAACTACTACCAGAGGATGTCCGTGGGACCAGGGAATCAGCTCAATGTAAAGAATGATTGGGCACTAATGAGAGAGCATGCATATCTAGGGTAGTAGCTAACAGCAACAAGAATTTTTGGCAATCGGTAGCAAGTGGTTTCAGCCCGACCATGTTTAGGCAGAGGCAAATTATCCCACGTGTTTCTTTCTTCAGTTCTCCTGTAAAAGAGTTGAAACACAGGATTAGCTGAGGCTTAGCTATCATAATCTGTAGAAGTTTTCCCCCTTTCTGCTGTTTTCCACAGCTCCAGCTCAGTGAGCCAAGAGGCTCAGTCCCCAGTGTGACTCAGTGCAGTGCAGGCTTGTCTGAGCTAGGTTTGAAGCTGTGGGCTGCACTCAGAGCCACACCGCTGAGGGACGGCACTGGTAGCTGTTCCCTCCTCTGAGGCAAGGTGCCTACACAGGAGCTGACCTGGGTACTTGGCTAATTCACCAATATCTGCATGATTATGTGTCTATTTTAGACTTTACCTAATTCAGATCTGCGCCTAAAAATGGACAGAAGGCCATCCTGCAGGAGATGGAAACCTTCTGAGATGAGGGAAGGTTAGCTGACAGATGGACTGGAGGAAGTGAGTGGGTCTGGGATTATGATAAAGGAAATAGCCTAGAAAGTGGGAGTAGCAGCGCCTCACTTTCTCCACTCGCACAGTGGGATAAAAGCTGACAGCAGCTTAGCAAAATGAGAAACCTTTTAGGGTCTGGACAGCCCTTCCTCTTCTGAATGCACTGTATTGTTCTAAACAAATAGAAACCACACACCAGAGATGTTTTGACAATGCAGAAATGGAAGGAGGGGCACTGACTCCATCTCTCTTCTATCCTGGAAGGAACTCTTTACATTGCAAAGATTGGAGGCAGGGTGTTTGTCTGTTTCATTCTGCCTTTGGTTTGTCTGCATACAGAGCAGTCTTAATTAATTTACCAAAAAATTTATTAGAGCAAGAGTGTCATGTTGTCAGTAATGCTCGGCAGCAAGCTGCTTCCATTGCTCACAGCAAGGTGAGGGATGAGAGGTTTGCTCTCCTTCCCGGTGGCATCTGCTAGCTGCTGAGTTTTTTCTGCAAGCTTGGCCACTTTGAGTGCCTTTGAGAGAGCTGTTAGTGACACAGCTCTGGGATAACAGACCTTACCAGTATAAGAACAAGAAGCTGTGAGGTATTACTGTACAGGAACCTCTCTATTTTCTTTGCTTATTGGATATTTTAGATTCTGTTACTTAAGTACCCAATATGTTTCTGAAGGATGAACAGCTGAAGTCTCATGAAGCTAAGCTGAAGCAGATTTCCACTGAGCTTGCTGAGCATCGCTCCTATCCTCCTGACAAGAAGCTCAAAGGCAAGGAAGTAGATGATTACAAACTGAAGGATCACTATCTGGAGTTTGAGGTATGTATGGGAAACATTACTTTTACTTCTTGGGAGTGGATGGTCTTACATTTGGGGTACCATCCTGAAGTTTGCCATTTTTCACTTCCCTAAGGAGCGTGTTCTTACTAGGTACAAAAGTCATAGCAATTGCAGAAGCTGGGATGTGGCTCTTGTTTCTGATGAGAACTTCCTTAGCTGTGAATTTAACTCCTAGTCTGTAACATGGAGGATAGAAACGAGACCCCTGTCCTTCCTGATGTGTCTTTTTGAAGAGATTATAAGATCTTCATGCACAAAGTTATCTCGTGTTGTAAAACTGTGTTGCCTAGTGTATTGGAACCTCAGTCTCTAGAGAATGATTGCATTCTGCAGTAATGTAGATCATGGTAATTGTCTTCCAGTGGTAGGTTCTGAACGAACTGATAGGCTAAAATTATTGTGACAGGCATGCCTGCCTCATCAGAGCCATTTGTGTTGTATTCAACTGAGATGGATATCAGAATGAGAAGGAAAAGAGTAGAATTATAGATCACAGGATTAAGTGGTGCAGCTTAGGCAGATGCATTAGGAGATTGTTTTGAGTATCTGACATCAGCTTTTATCCATAATGGTGTCTGCCACATTGTAGGACTATGTGGGAATGAATCGGCAACCCAGCAGATGTCTGGTATTTGTTATGACTACACCTTTGAGCTTTTTCCCCCAGGACTGCGAGTCAGTGTTGCCTTGGTCTGAAAGGATCCTACTGTAAATAGGCGCTGCCTGGCAAGGAAAATATGTAGTCTGAAAAAGAGGAAGAGCAGATAGGACAGATGAGGCCTCCAGAGGTGATGCTGGAGGCAACACAACACAAACCTCCAGAACTGAAGTAAGCCTTCTGCCCCAAGCTATCAGTTTCTGTTAGAGAGACTCTTTACTGCTGGACTTGAGTCACTGCATACTTTTGCTTTTGCAGAAGGTTGTAACCACTGTGTTGAGTTTCACTTTTCCATGGCAAAGTCAATCAACATGGCTTTATGAAGGAGGAATCATGATTGTCCAACATGGTAGTCTTTTATGATAAGGTGTTTGGTGTGATAGATGAGGGGAGAGCAGTGGATATTGTTTGTTCTTCACTTAGACAAGAATTCTGACGTTGTCTCCTCTAATGTCCTTGTAGACAGGCTGTTGAAGTTGAGTAGGAGGTTGACAATGAGGTAGTTTGGCTGAACAATTGAGATCAAAGGATTGTGATCAATGGCACAATGTCAGTTTTGAATAGAACACTCAGATATACGGAGTAAGCCACACACTTTCCCTCTGGAGGGGATCTGCTAAAACTTGGAAGATGAAGTTTCTTAGTTTTGGGTTCTCTACATAAAGTTTATTTTCTGTCACTTTTAGAAGCTTGGTGAGTTAGGATGAAATGTAGGCTGGAGTATTAGATGTTTTTAGGAAGATTGAGGGGGGAGTAGATTGTTGTGAGGTTTTTTTCTGTTTCCTGTCAATTTTATCTTGGTGATCTTTTGGGATACTCCTCAGGTACCTTAGTACAAATCAGAACCAGTGTAGCCCAGGAAACAAAAGGTGTCATCTTCACTGGTGAGAGTCTCAAACAGCATTTGAGCTGTGCAATTCAGATAAGTGATCAGCTCTACAGGAATGCTTATCTAAGCAGGCACATTGTGGCAACAACTTCAGTTATGTAGGTGAAATGGTGATTCAAAGTACTGGTGTGCAGTGCTGTGTTACCTTCACATTTAGCACAGATTGCACAGGCCATGTTGAACTATCAAGACATCCTTCCAAGGGCCATGAGAGGAGGCAATTCCAAAAAGCTAGAAGTCAAACAGACAAGGCAGAAGGCTAACTAGGATCTTCTTCTGGAGCTAAGGCAAAAAAAGGAAGGTGTATGCTGAGTGGAAGCAAGGTCAGGTGACATGGGAAGAAGACAGAGATGCTGCTCACCACTGTAGCAAGAAAATTCATGTGGCCAAATTTCAGTTGGAGTTGCAGCTGGCCAGAACTGTGGGAGACAATAAGAAGAGTTTTTTTTCAAATATATTTTTGGCAAAAGGCAGTGTAGAAATACCATCAGCTTCTGACAGGATGAGGATGGTCATCTTACAAACAGGGACATGGACAAGGCAGAGGTGTTTAATGCAGTCTTGGCCTGTCTTCAACATGGATGGCAGACCAGGGGGATCTTGGTGCCCTGAGGTGGAGGACCAAGACTGCAAGAATGATCAGGTCCCAGTTAACCTTGATGTTGTGCAGGATCTGCTACTTCAGCTGGATCCCTACAAATCTGTAGGGCTAGATGAGATTCATCCAAGAATCTTCAAAGAGCTGGCTGATGTTATTGCAAAGCTTCTCTCAATGATATTTGAACAGTCTGAAGAGATCCTAGTTGTCTGGAAACTGCCTAGTGTTTTCCCAATTTTCAAGAAGGGCAAAAAGGTTGACACTGGAAACTACATGTCTGTCAATCTCACTTCAGTGCCTGGTAAAGTTATGGAGAAAATTATTCTGGGAGGTATTGAAAAGTACCTGGAGGACACTGCAGCCATCATCACAGCCAGCACAGCTTCAGGAGAGGAAAGTCCTGCTTGTCCAACCTGATTTCCTTTTATGACAGCACAAACCACCTAGCTGATCAGGGGAAGCCAGTTAATACTATATTTTTTGATTCCATAAAGCTTTCAATGCTGTTTCTCCCAGGATCCTTCCGGGGAAAATGTCCAACACACAGCTGGATAAACACATCCTGTGGTGGGTGAGCATCTGCCTTGTGGGTCAGGCACAAAGGGTTACAGTGAATGGGGTGACATCAGACTGGTGAATTGTCACTGGGGGAGTTCCACAGGGCTCCATCCTTGGCCCTGTGCTGTCCAAGATCTGCATAAATGACTTGGACACAGGTCTGGAAGGGATACTAAGCAAGTTTGCAGGTGATACAGAACTGGGAGAAGCTGTTGACTCACTTGAACGCAAGGAGGCCCTTCAGAGAGACTTTCACAAGTCACAGGGCTGTATACACCTGTATGAAGTTTAACAAGGGCCAGTGCTGGACACTGCACCTGGGATAGGTCAACATGGCTTGTATGGACAACCTGGGAATGAGACAATGGAGAGCAATGCCTTGAAAAGGGACCTGGTCAAGGAGTCCTGGTTGAGGGCAAGATGAATATGAGGGAGCAGTTCCCTGGCATCCGGGAGGGCCAACCTTGTCCTGATGCAACCTTGTGCATCAGGCACAGCATCACCAGCCAGGCCAGGGAGGGGATTGTCCTGCTTTGGTCTGCTCTGCTCTGCACTGGGGCAACCTTACCTCAAGGGCTGGGGTCAGTTCTGGACCCCTCAGTATAAGAAAGATAAGAAGCTCAAAAGCTTCTGACAGTGAAGATTGTGAAGGGCCTTAAGGGCAAATCATATGAGGAGCCGCTGAGGTCCCTTGGTTTGTTCAGCCTGGAGGAGACTGAAGGGAGACTTCATTGCAGTTTGCAACTTTCTTGTGAGGAGAAGAGGAGGAGCAGGCACTGATCTGTCTGTGATGACCTGTGGGAATGGCCTGAAGCTAATGTCGAGGGAGATTTAGGTTGGGTATTAGGTAAAGGTTTTTCCCCAAGAGAGTAGTTGGGCACTGGAATGAGCCAGGGAAGTGGTCACAGCACCAGCCTGACAGAGCTCAAGAAGTGTTTGGACAATGTTCTCAGGCACATGGTGTGACTCTTGGGGATGGTCCTGTGCAGAGCCAGGAATTGGACTGGATGATCCCTCTGGGCCCCTTACAACTCAGTTTATTCTGTTATTCTGTGGGGCAGTAAAAAAACCCAAATCAAACTGAAATGTTGAGCTATATGAAAATTGTGAATGGAAGCCTTGCCTTTAGAACAGTGTCCTGTCAGGGTTGGATGGAGATGGTGAAAGAGAGCTTGCTGCACGGGGTTAAATGAAAAAGGCAACAGGCAGGTGAGGTAGGATTTTGTAACTGTCTCTTTCAGACTGAGACTGCAAGCCAAACCTAGTGTATGTGTACAAAGGGCCGTGCTGATACTTCTCAAGAAACACACCAGAAGAGCCTGTGAGTCTCTAAGGTAGCAGCATAGTAACATTAGGAAGGAAGAAGCCATTTTCCTTTTCTGTAGGTCCTTACAATTCCTTTCTGTTCACACACTGATGATCCCTTCATTCTTGTTCCTTATGAAAGACAAATGAGGTGGAGGGGAGGTGAACCAGGAGGTCCTTGTTCAGGTGTGCAGCTAGTAGCATTTCTTTTTGGTGGTGTCTTTGCTTATACACATTAGAGAAGGAACAGTTCGCATTGCCTGCTGTCTGAGGAAGTACTGCATCAGATTGTAAAAAAATGTGTTGCTTGTTGCAGAAAATTTATAGTTAGAGAAAGATCTTCTGAGTGCTGTCAGGTGAGAAGTCAAGCCAGAATACTGATGCATGGCTACCTCACCCTTCTTTAGTATGTGCATTCATTCTTCAGAGATAATGTTGCAGAAGCTTTTGAATGGTTCAACTTCTGTGGTTTTATTTCTTGACAGAAATTTCCAAATTAATTTCTTTGAAGTCAAAATTCTCACGAGCTTTTACCTAACTTCAAATGTCAGGTCACTGAAAGACTAAATTTGTTGTGCTTGAAATCAAAGTAGAAATGCACTGATTAATTGTAATAGAAATCAAGGGTTTACAAAAGCCAGGGAAAAATGGCCATTTGCACACATGTAGGTGCTAGATTTCCATTCTGATTGCCGAGTCTTGAGACTCTGGTGATTTTTACTGGACCAGTATAAAGCAGAAATCCATATGGCAGTAAAGTCCCCCTCTCCATTTTATGCTATGGTGCTGTTTCCAAGCTAAGAGCACTGGCTGGCCTTTTGCAGAAGTGTCTGGTTCATTTTGTGATGAATCATCCATCAGCTCAGTGCATCATCATCAGGGTTCTTCTTGCTGTTTCTCTATTTCCATTTTTATTAAATGACACATCTTACCTGCTTCATGTGTTTGTCTCTCACATTGTGGAGCTGCAGCACCAGATATGGATGTCATAGGAATGCTTATTTATTAAATTTGTAGGTGGATTCTGTTACGATTCTCCTTTATGAGGGTTTGTTTATTCAAAGGACTCTCAAAAGCCAGTCACGTTCTCTTCTTTTTTTCCCCCCTTTATATTCCACACTTCAAAGCGATTACCAAGCTTTTTGACTTCCTGCCCTCAAATAAATGTTCTTCCTAGAAATTTATTATATTATTAGAAAACAGAAAAAAAAAATTAAGTGCTTTTTCCTTTTCCAGGAGCCTAATAGTTCGGCTGCTGTTTTGCCACTTTGAAATATAAATTAACAATCGGTGTTTACATCCACCCTCCTTCACCTCCAGCACACTGTAATTACAATGCCTGCACCGTATCTTTACTGGATATATCAGGGGCAGGTTATTAAATAAATCCTGTGAAGTGGATTTCTCTGTCCTCAAGACCTCCTGGCCCAACATGTGTTTATGAGACCCTGCAGGAATCTTCTGTTACTGTACCCTCATTTTCTTCCTTACCAAGTTGTTTCTTGGTGAATGATGCAATTGTGGCAAACAGAGTGAAATCTTCCAGTGGGAGAGGGAAAAGTGCAGACAAGGAATAGAACAAATGGGCCTGGGCCACAGTAAAAGGAACTTTTTCCATATGAAAAATACAGACAACAGCCTTCATCATTCCCTGTGAGTGACCTAGCAGGGCCATGCTATGCTGCTGTCATAGCCCTCTTATCTGCTTCTTTTTGTCAAAGTCTGACCTTTTAGAAGATTCTCTTAGGGGCCTAGTGGTGGCCATGCTGGTACAGTCTGAACTTAGACCCTACTTTGGTTTCTCTACTGTGGATAAGAAAAGCCAGAAAAGCAGGACCTGCTGGTGGGAGTGGAGGGTTGCACGGGAGATCTGTAGACAACCAGAGCAGGATTTTTGTTGTCCCTTAGTTTACTTTACTGCACTTTATCTCCATGCCTGCCTGAGCACACAGGATCTCAGTATGTGTGAGTACAGCTTAGGTCTCAGCGTGACTAAGGTAGCAAGCTTTCGTTTGGTGGTGTTACTTGGAATGGGTGTTTCTTGGAACTCAGCAGAGCATTGGAATTTGTGTGCTGCAGAGCTGATTGCCTCTAATTACACAGCATCCCAGGACTCAGTCTGCCTGAAATCCTCTTTGTTTAATTTACATTAGCCACTGTTGTTCATATCCACACTAGGCACCATTGTTCGCATACATATTGGGCTCCTGGCTTTCAAGGCTAGCAGAAAGCATTAAGTTACTCAGGTGGTCTCTCAAGTGCTTCTGCAGAATTTCTTCCAAACTGATTTGGGCCTTTCTTTTCATTTCCCAGAAAAATCGCTACGAGATTTATGTTGGCCTACTGAAAGAAGGGGTGAAGGAGCTGCTGAGCGGAGGAGAGAACGATGCACCAGGACTGAAGAAGTCCCACTCAAGTCCTTCTTTGAATCAGGAGTCTCCAGTTAGTGCCAAGGTGAAACGCAATGTCTCGGAGAGGAAGGACTACAGACCAGAAACACCCAGCATTAAGCAGAAGGTCACTTAGGGTGGAAATGACAACTAGGGGAACAGCCATGCAGCAAAGTACTGGTGGTCAAAGATTTTTCATTTAATAACCTGTCATTCACAAAAAATAAGTGCATCTGCCTGAATGGGGTGTTAGTGACATTTTCTATTGTATATTTTGCTGTTTCTGTGCAGATTGTGGGAGATGTCTTTGCTCCTGCTTTGCTTTGCTTTGTTAATTTATCATTTAGCAGTTGAAGCATCGGGACTTCTTTGTGTCGTTCTGTTTCTAAAGGAGCTGGGGAAGGGGTATAGCGCTGTGACGTTTATTCTGTCCCTTCCCCATTTATCTCCTCCCATCGGCATGTGGCTTTCATCTCTCAAGTCACTTGTCACTTTATTTACATGGTGGGTGGGAAAAATAACTGGACAAGTGCTGCAGTGCTGTGAATGTGATCTGTAGCTGTAAGAATGTGATCTGTGCAGCTGCAGAAGGCTGATAGAGGCTAAGGTGCTGGGAACACTAGTTTCCTGACAGTGTGGGGCGTGTTGGTACTGATACTTAGCAGCAGGTGGTACAGTAAATAATCACTGTTGCTTATTGTTACTGCATTGACCCTGGACACATGACTGCGAAGGAAAGAAACCTGGAAACCTCTAGCAATGCTGGGATGACGGCACTGGAATAATTTGTTTGTTTCCTTCCAAGAAGAGAGCCTTCTCCTGAGTTTGCAGGCTGGAAGGCATCCAAACCCATGCTGTCTCTGCAGTTAGGAAGATTAGGGATTACCCAGTTGGAATGGCTATCTGGGCTTCACATTTATTTGCAGAGAAGGCTGCTGTAGATGTCAGCCATTAGCATTATATATTAATTATATATATTAAAGACAAGGGGCCTCTGTGTAGTTTTTAACTATACGCTCTCACTTAGCTGCTATATAGAGCCTTATGATATATTGTGTCCTGTTGCTTCCCTTTCCAGGGGTTTCCTTGTTGGTGTGCACAGAGAGCCGCTTTCAATTCTTCTCATAGTGACAAAGCACTTTGCCTTTTTTCTTCAGAAAGGGATTCTCCTCAGTTCTCCATTTTCCTTCTTTAGCTCACATACAGGTGGAAGAGGCTGGTGCCTCCTCGCAGTTCCTGCATACCCTGTGCCAGGCTTTCCAAGGGAGCACAGGACAGGGAGAGACCACTACGGGTAGATCTTTTCACACCTGAAAGCCCCCTGTTTGTGCCATAGACCCTTGGAGTGGCCAGCAGTTTTCAAGCACAGAGAGCAGAAAGAGGACATAGAAACAAATTTCCCAGCCCCTCTTGTCTGGGCAGTGTCATGGCTCTGCAGAGAGTGCTGGCTCTCCTTTTACCTAACCTGTTACCTGAGTTTTAGTCTCAGCTTTGATACTGGCCCACAGGGTGAGCTTGGACAGGTCTCTCCCATTTTGTGTCACCCTTCCCCTTTATGGAGTTGTACAACAAAACTGGCCTTTCCCACAGAGCACCTTGGGAGATAATGTTGAGAGCCAGTTGAAAATTGTTTCTTGCTGTTCTTTCTTTTGTGCCTGGCACAGGATAGCCTTCTTGATGAATGCAATTCTTAATGCATATAGAAATGTCAAGATCAATGCAAGGACTGTTTAGAAATGCTCTGGTGTTTCCAAGTAGTCAAAGGGCTACACATCAAAAAAATTGCCACCTGAGTGGATGTGTGCTCTGTCAGGCTTCCCAAGGGTCCAAGTCAATTCATCTAGCTTACTGAGCTGCCAGTCCAGTGGTTAGAACTGAGAGTGATCAAAGAGAAAAGACCCATAACAAGCACCACATGACTTGCCTCCCCCACCGAGTACCACCATACAGCAGCTTTCCTGGTATTGTGCTGACTGTTGGCTGTAACAAAGATGTTGCCCTCTCAGATGTGAGGTTTTGGAGCAAATTGACCCTTGCAGCTGCAGCCTGGCAGCAAAATCAGATGAGACTGTTTTCACGAGTTCTGTTGGACTGCGCATCCATCTGGCATCTGCCACTGAGAGTGGCCACTCTGTGCTAAAAGTGAGAAGATTGGCTCCTAACCTTGGCAACATTGCTAAAAGCTGCAGAGTCCTGAACAGAAATTGGCAGCACTTCCAAGTGCTGGGGCTTCAGAAGTTGCGCATTCCTACTAAGGTGGAGGTAACATTTAGTTCTCTTCCTGAAGAAGAGAGATGCTTTCTGCTGCTGGAGCTAAGTGATGTGGTGCAGCTTGTTGTGTGGGGCGACTCAGTGTAGAGAGATGCATGCTAATGCTCATTGGGAGGGATTGTTTCGAGTAATTAAGAGTGGTAGATCAACAGCTCACGGAGTGGAAACAAGGACAGATCCCTGCAGCTGTTTGTAATGCTTTGGAGGTTGAAGATGAACAAGCAGAACAGAGAGAAGTTGTTCAACTGGGGGACGCTGAATGCACATTTGGGAAGAAAACTTGACCTATCTCTTATGATTAAGTGGTGGTATCCCCAGTTTAGTGTTCCCACTGAGACTGTCCCAACTGCATGGTCCTTGCTTGCTCCCTCCTCCCCCTCTCCATCCTTGCAGTGGGCTGGAGAGGAGAATGGGAGGCATAAAAGGAGAAGATCTCAGAAGGCTGAGATATGAACAATTTACTGGAAATGGTAATGAGATAAGAAAATGAATGGTAACAGCAACAGTATTAATAACAGAGTGTACAAGAACGCTCACCACACAGAGCCCAACAATACCCAGCCACTCTCTTCCCAATACCCCAACCCAGAAGGGACATCTTCCCCGGCTCCTGGAAAATGACATGAGGTGGTATAGAATAATCTTCAGGTCCAAGTCATGCCCCTGCCTGGCTAGTGAAAAATTTAACCCTGTCCTGGCTGGAACCAGTGCACTGTCTTGTATAACAATAGGATACATGCAGCAGAAACAAAACCTCAAAAAAGTGCAAATCTGGCCCTGCTTAGTTGTCGGGTTTGGGTTGACTAGGTGATCTTTTGAAGGCAGGATAGAATATGCTTGGCAAACCTCTTGTGGTTATGGAGTGCAGTGCTTCAAAAGGCAAAGAAGTGACATTTAACTTTCTTCTTCCCTGGCTTTTGAAATATTTTGGTTGCTGAAAATTAGTTAAATTTAAGTTAAAGTTAAATTGCTGAGCTCAAAAAAGAAACTACTCCCGTTAAATGCATTTTCCATCTTTGACACAGAAACTGCGTAATTCCTCTTCAAAGTCATTGCAAGAAAGATAATTTGAAGCAATAGGAAAAATCAAAAAGTGACCTGCAGGAAAGCTATTTTTTTTTATTATTTATTATCTATTTCCATGTATACTTGTAAACAGATTAGGCTATTTTTTTAGGTCTCATCTGGGTGTATCAAATGCAGTTTTTCACTGCCTTTTTTTGTCTTTAAATGTTTGTTGAGCTTAGAGCACTCTTGCTGAGACTGTTGAGGCATGCAGATTAGTTTATCCAGAATTTATAGTTTGTGGTCCAGTTTTATTTAATGCCATTTTCCTCTGTTACTTTACAATTTATAAGCATCCCAGGCACCCATGAAATGCACACTTTGGAGACAAAAAAAAAATTTGTGATCTTGTGAAAATCTAGAACTCCTTCCCTCCCTTGGGAAGAGGATTATCTACCAATCAGTACTGTAATTTGACTTTTTTCCTCCTGATGATACTATAAAGTGTGGGGCAGGTTCTCAGGAGGTCTAAGTGATGCATCTCCCTGAGCAGCATCACTGAGGTCTGGCCAGGTAGCTTTGTATGGTACTCTGCACCCTCCTCTTCTTTGCTGAACTGTTTGCCTTCAGGAGAAATCAGTGCTGGACTGCAGCAACTCAGGAGCTCTGCTTGGAGCCTGGGACTTGAGCTGCAAATTGCTGGAGCAGCCTGCAGCTTGGTGGGTGTGCTCAGTGCAAGCAGGAGTTACTGGCTGGCCGCCATCAGCATGTGTGCCTGTGAGAGAGCCTTTGCATTGGTGATGCAGGGAGGTGTCATCTTTCCCTGTCACCCTCCCTGCTCCAGTGTGCTATCATTGCCCAGGCAAAGCCTCTGCCTGCATGTAGAGAGGGGGGATGCAAAGAGGGGAGCAGGATTGGGGCCAACACCTCCTTGCTTCCCCTTTTTTAAGACACAGACAGTGGTTCTAGAGGGACCCACCCTGCTCTGAAGCATTCCTGGCTTGCTCACCCTGCAGGGGCTGAACCATCTGCTATCCCCAGCGAAGGAAGGAGAGACAGGAAAGGGCCTCACTGATCTGCACCTGGCAGCAGAGAGCAGATGAAGAAGGGAAAAATTGCCTTCCCCCTCTCCCCACTCAGCAACCAAAGCAGGTGAGATACTCTGCTGTAGCCAAAACCACATTCTCCTCTATGAGTCAGCAGGATGCGGGGGGACTGGTTGAGATGGTTTTTGTTGATCAGCGGCTGCGAAAGAGACTCCCTGGACTGGCTGTGTGTTTGTGTGCACCTTGCAGATAAATTACGCATGAGCCAGTGAACATGCCTACAGCTTCTAAATCCAGTATTTATGTTGTGTCTTTAATTGATGTAGAGAGATAAGTCAGCCAGCAGAGTGATTAATGCAGCATAGTCGTGTGGGAATGCTGTTCAGCTGTGTTGCCGACCCAGAATGTTTTTCATCTGTAGCCAGTCACTTGTAAATGGTTACCAGAAACTTTCTAATGGTTAGTAACAGCTCATCACTAAAATACTTTCCCTCTGATCCTTCCTGCTGCCAGGCTGCAGTCTGTCCATGTTCAGGGGCTCTCCTAGGGAGCTGTACTCAGCCTAGCCCTGCTTTGAGGAGGAGTTTGGCCTATCAGACCTCCAGAGACTGGAATTATTCAGTGACTTTTCACAGCTCTAATGCCTTTGGGTAACAAGGCTGGTTGCTCTTCTGGCTTGAAAAAGCCAAAATTCTTGATTTTCTCCAGTGGGAAAATGAGATTCTTGCTTGACTAGGCCATTCAGTGAGGAGGTGGTTATGGCAGTGGAGAAAGTCAGAAGTTGACAGGGTTATCATCAGGCTTTTTGAAGGCATTGCATGGCAGTGTTCTCCTTGAAAATGGGAAAAGCTTTTCTCTGCAGATGGCATACTGCTTACTGCATTCTCCATTTCTAAATGAATTTTGGTCTTACTGCAGTTAGTCTGACAGCTCCTCCTCCTTTTCTGTCAAGCTGCTCTTGTCTGTCATCTTAGCACCTCAGCTGCTTCTGTATAACAGGTCTGTTTCCTTCCATGCTTGCAGAAATCCAGAAAATTTGACTCTCCCGTCTTGCATTGACAAAACCTGCTCTGAAGCAGTGCTGCGTTGAATGGATAACCCTGTGAACAGCTTTTTCACTCTGCTTGTTGGTAGCCTGTGTTTCCAGCCACAGTTATAGCTGGGAGGTGCGAGACCCAGTTTTAGACTGCCGTGATCCTCTAGTCGTATGCTGCAGGGATGCAAAGTTCCCCCTCCCACACTCAGACCAGACACTTGCAACATTCCTACTCTTCTAGTATCCAGGTTGTTGGGAATGCTGGCTGCTTCTGCAGGGGCAAAGGCAGTATACACATCTTATGTCAAGCAATCTTTCACCTTGCTGTTTGTTTAAATTTTCTCCCGTATTGTTCTCCCCAGGCTCTGGGATGTCACATCTGCTCTGAGGGGGCAGTTAAGAAGCCCACATTTTTCACCAGAGCACAATCATTGCTCCCCAGCATGTGTTCTCAGCATCTGGTATCAAGGCTGCCTAGAGGGATGAACCATAGAAGCTGTCTCAGAAAGAGCTAGTCTGCAGCTTGTGCCTTTTAAAGGATATTTTTAGTGCATATAGAAGCAGTATGCCTAGTCTCTCCTCTCCCAGAGCTCTCCCAGCAGCATAGGTGTAGCATAGTAAGCTGCTTCACCTGGAGCTTCACTCTGGGGAGCTGAGCTCCAGGAAGAAGAGGCTTTGTCAGCCTTCAGAGAAATGATACCACCTGAGCAGAGCACCAGTGCACAGGACGATGATGCTGTAGGAAGAAACCATTGCCACCCTCCATGGCTGGTCACCTGCTGGAGACTGCGTGCTCTGACATTTCCCTCCGTGCTGGAGGTGGTTAGAAACTCTGGCTTCCTTTTCCCTCTAGTCTGTGCTGCTTGAGGAACTGTCCCTACCACCTGCTGCTTTTCCCCCTTTTGACAGCAGCACCCTTATCCAGGCGTACCAGAGTCTTTATGTGAGGAGACTGGTTTACATAAGAGCAAGGAGGACAGGTCCTTGGCAAAAGTGTGGATGCCATGTGGGAGTATCTGCTCTGATGATTGGCAACATGCAGTTGAACATTGAAAGGAGGCAGGCCCCGCCTTGCCTGAGAGAATGTCCCTTGCTCATACATTTTGTTAGCTGCATTAAGGTTGTGTTTTAGTTATTTATTAGAGCCCTTTATTTACCAAATGCAAGCAGGAACTTTCCCAAAGCCTGCAACAATGGCCTGACTTTGCCCTTGTGGTCAGAAGGAGCAGCAGATTTAGGCTAATCCAAAGCGTTATCTCTTCCCTCCCTTTGAGCACTTAATTATTCCATAAAAATTATAAATGTTTAAACAGTGAGGAACCTCCCATGGCTTCTGCTTTTAAATTTGGGCCAGGAACCAGCTGGGGTACAGGCCATAGGTTTTAGACCAGTAAAGGTTCCTCCCTTAGGAATGAAAGTGTTACATGCCTCAAGGGCAGGATTTTTCTCTGGCATAAACCACTGTTTATGTAGCCACTCTGTAGCATTGGTCCCATCTGTAACACACCTAAATGAGCCAGCAGAAGAAGATACGTTTTGTCTCAACAGGCCAGGTTTCAGCTTGGATCAAGTGAGTATTACGGTGTAGTGACAGAGCGGCTTGCTAAGCCTGCCATGAAGACTTGTGTCACATGAAATCCTCCAACCCCCCTTAACCTCTTGCTGGGAAAAGGGAGATCAATGCTATTGAGTCTGTGTCACCACACAGGGCAAACTCTATTGGTAATATAAGTCTTAACTCACGCTGACAGAAACCTCATGCTCAGAGCTGTCAAATTCTGAAAGACTGTGGGATGAGAACAGGGGTGGGTTGTGGTTGAGTTTTTTTTTAAATTTGTACATATTCATGACAACTGTGTCCTCTTATTTGAGTCTAGAATTATAATTTGGCTAAAAGGAAAGAGTTTTTTGGCTGTTTGAAAACTTTTAAGTCACCACTCTCTGTGTGAGGTACACTCTGAGGCTTAGATTACTTGGTGAACATGTTTAAGTGATGCCTGTAGATGTGTGTATGTATTTTATAAGTATCGTATGGCTTCTGTGGCTCAGCATTGCAAAGCCTGCTGTTCTTTTCTGAGGCTTATTTTGGTCAAAGCACTTCAGCAGCTGCAAATATTGTTAGGTTGCTTGTTGTTCTGATTGTTCTCAGATGAGGTTAAACAGCTATTAGAGCTTTTGCAGATTTAAGGTATCCTTTGAGCTGCCTTGATCTTCGTGTGTTGTCCACCAGGGGCTGCCTGTTGTTCTGCATGTTAAAAGCAAGACATATACTTGAGAGTCTAAGGAAGAGTTAGTGGGTGGGGGTTTCTGCTAGCTTAATATTGGCCTGACTTTCTCCCTGTTTATATCAGCCCGGTGCCTGTACCAGGAGCATCCATGCTGACTTCTTCTGAAAATTGTGCTCTGGGGATCTAATACACAGCTTTACTTCTGAAAATACTGACCTTGCTCTGTGAAAATTCAGCAAAGGGACATCATGTCCAAAGTGTCCAAGAAGGACAGGTGCCTGTGATGTCTCCTGCAGATACAGCCGTTCAGCAGTAGTGAGGGTTTATTTTCCTGCAATGTACAAATTTCCTGAAGAGTGGCTCATCAGCAGGGAAAAGAGCAGCTGGGCTGAAATACCTCTCTTGGGCATCTTGTATGCCTCTCAGAGGTTTCCCTTGGGAGCATTAAACAACCTTTTAACAAGTTGCTGGTCTGAGTAAAAAGACATAGGGAAACCCATTGGGTTTTCCTGTTGTGCTCTAGTCAGGGCAACAGTAGCGTGGTCTGCATTATTCTTGGAAAGAGAGAGAAAAGCCTGAGGGTGTGATTCTTACTTGGAGTCATAAAACTATCATGCAGTTAGCTTGAAGCACTTGAGCAACTTCAGTGAAACTATGCCTTTGCACTTCACTGAACCATGGCCAGAGTGATTGTGTCTTACAGAACTGAGACACAAGTGAACTGCTCAGAATGAAACGAAGGGGAACAACACCCCATCACCTCCCTTTGGGCAAGCTGTAGTTCTGTAATCCTTTTTCAGGTACTGGGTTTCTCCCCTTGGCTTTCCTGCCTCCCATGGTGATGGGAAGATGTCTGAGCATGGTCAGTTTGAGAGTTGCAGTTAAAAAGTGTCATTTACCCTCCACCTGAACTGTTGCTATGTTGTTTTACCTTAGGCTGAGAAAGAGGACTGAATTTTCAGTCAATGTTGCTTGGTAGCCATATGGGAAGCATAATTCTCAGCAGTGGTAGTGTAGTAAAACATTTTGCACATGCGTGTACATACACCTTATACATCTCTTGTGTGCAGAACTAACAGGGCTTGACAGCAGTCCTTGCAAGACCATTCCTCTGGGTGGTCTCCTATCGCTTTTGTGATGTGTAGGAACCTTGTTTCTGGTAACCTTGAATTCAGTTTACGCTCATCACTGAATTGCTGGAGTGTTTTTCATGTAACATACTAGAGACATAGTCCCAGTCTCACTGCTTTGTGGTAACTTCTTGGTCTGCTGTGAAGCAACAACATAGAGGTAGCCATTAAATCTTTTCCAGCAGCATGGAACTTGATGTTCTGACTCTTGGGGAGGTCATCATCTCAGGTTTGACACTGTCCTACCACCAGGACACCCTGTTTTGTCCCTGGGAATAGGCATGGCCAGAAAAGCATACTGGGTAGTTGGAGTCAGATCTGTGCTGACTTAAGTCAGGCCCTGGTTCATGGGAGATTTTTCCATGTGCTGCTGATGTCCATAAGGACTCAAACATACACTTGCTTACACAGAGATGCTTTCCTGAAGCAGAGTTGTCACTCTTTTCTACAGGTATCACAGGATGCCCTCCCTTATTCTGCTTCATGTATCTGGTACTAGAATGATCATTTCCTGATAAATGAAGGCACTTAATCAGTCCTCTTCC
The DNA here is from genome assembly GCA_020086605.1 of Lanius collurio. Lineage (NCBI taxonomy): Eukaryota > Metazoa > Chordata > Aves > Passeriformes > Laniidae > Lanius > Lanius collurio. The sequence goes on from JACBWW010000026.1 coordinate 10,469,398, forward strand.
CCTTGGAAGAAGGACTTTTGGGGATATTGTTATATCATTTAAAATAATATTTTGGAATTTAAGTTTACATTGCTTTATTTTTCACTTGAGGTGACTGTATATAAATATTTTCCTCTATTTTATCATTGCTGATAAAGTAAGCCTACAGTATACAGACAAATAATTTGCCTTTGATGTATTGAAACTGTGAGATATAAAGTAGACTTCTCTCTTGTGTCCATGTTCCTGATTATAACTCTGTTCCTCTGTGTTTTTATAAGTTGGAATAAATGTTGCTTACGGGCAACAAGGAGCCTGCAAGCTTTCCAATAATTTTTATGTCATTGAACTCAAGCAACCCTATTGAAGGATCTCACATATGTATAATGATATATGTATATGTACAAACTTTAGAAAGAAATAAACCAAATGTATTTCACGTTCTGCAGCTGAATGTTTTTCATTTGAACCGTGGCAGTTTTTCTACAAGTAAGAACATGAAGGTGGGTTTGCAGTGGCTGACAGTCCTGCTTCTGACTCCTGGCAGTCAGTAATTTCAAGGTTTTCCTGAGCTGTGTATGTACATGTACTGTCTGTCTTACAGACCGGATCTGACCTGCTGTTGGGGTAACCCATGGAGCCAGTGGCACTAAGAGCACGTTAGTCCTGTGTGAGGGCAGCTGGAGCTCTCTTCATTCTGCACCTGTACAAGAGGTGGCATCCCTTCCAGCTGTTTCAGGGTCTGTAGTCTGCAGAGCTACCACTGCTTGCTGTGAAGAGACAGCAAGAAGAGAATTAACTGATTTAAAATGGGTTTACCAGCACGTGGGCCAGAAGAGGCAGCAGCAAATAGCTGTTCAGAAATGATTGGGAGTTGATCTCAAAATTTTTGAGATTGGGAATTGCTTCTGACATGGTGGATGGGAAGAAAGGACCCGTGAATGGCAGAAGAGTCAGACACTAAAGAAAATGATAAGAGTACAAAAAGGCAAGGGTGGCCGTGGTTAAGAAACTATGGCTATCCAAAATAAGGAGAAACAGTGGGTACAACAAACAGCCTTGTGCTTGCAGTTCTTGGGTCGGACAAAGTTCAACATGGGAAGTTAGTACACTATGTGGAGAGTGAGTCACAAGGCAAATGGAGCAAATGTGCCCAATACCAGGTGGGGCATGGCTAAGCCTTGCAACAGGGCTAGGAGCTTGTGCCTGGACACAATAGTAAGGAAGACATGTTTCTTACTAAGATTTCTGTGAATGTTTGACTATTTTGAGATGATAGTTTCTTTATATTTTTCTTCAGTGTGCTACCTTTAGATGAATGGTAAGACTTTCACACCTGAGCTAGTTCTGTGCTTGTTTGTTTTTTCACACTATGCCTAGGACTATCAGATTTTTTCATTGTTGTTCCAGCCTGGTTGCTTCAAATTACTTGGGATTTTTGATTCCAATGCATACTTCTGGATTAATATGTCTTTAATGAAAAGACTAAACAAAGTACTGGTAAGGGTGGGTGGGAGTATTTTAAAAAGTTGTATTAAATGCCTGCTCTAAGCCCAAACGAATATTTGAATTGTGTCTGAATGTTAATGTATGTACTGCTCACCACATCTTTTCTTATTTTTTCTTCCTAGCTGACAGAGTCAACGCTGAGCATTTTCTGGTGATTTTTCTACCTGGAATCATTAGTCACATCACGTTGCTCACAATGCAATAAGCTAGAACAAAATGACAGAACAGGTGCAAAGTGAAAGACAGATACATTTATATTCTCTTTGTTGTCCGTTTTCAGTTCAAGTACAGAATATAATTATCAAGGAAGACTGAAAGGGCTGGTCTTTGTATGCAGGAGAAACCTCCACAGTCCACAGCAGCTACACATCTCTTTGGGTATTTATAAGTAATGTAGCATGAGAAAGAGACTTAGTCCAAAATAATGCACAGTTTGGTCTGAAATTGTTGTGGTTATCTCTAGATTGGAAACGAGAATAAAGTTCTTACCCGTCAGAGCACTAATACTGCAGTGGCCTCCTAATCTGTAAGGTAAGAGCAAAAAAACCCAGTCACTTTTAAGGTAGAGCTGGAACAGGAATCATGTGATGATAACCTCGGTTTTAATTTGTCAGGTCATTGCACATTCCATCTGTTTCTTTCCATGTTTGCTACTAAGTTGATGCTTCTGAAAAGAAATTATGTGAGCCACTATGCTAACTGTTTGTCCCAGAAGAAGGGCCATCCTAGAAAACATGAATTACTGCACAACAGCTATCCACCTTGCTGGATTTGCTGTGTCATGTCACGTTCATCTTAGGACATCTCTTCTGGTCCCATTCTACAGTTAGTTTTTTGATAGATCAGTCCATAAATGATGCAGGTTTTAATTTTTTTGGTCTGCTCCTCACAAGAAGATGCAAAGACAAGAACCTTAAACTGGGATCAGGTGAAGGAATCAAGACTAAGTAAACTTACTTGCCTTGAAAAATTTGGAAGGTAATGTGTTGCTATTACGAACCGGAATTTGGTGGAGATATTTTGGTCCCCTCTTCCTAGGCAGGGTGTATCAGTAATAGGCTGAGTTTCCCCCAGTAACGACCTTGGGAAGTCCAGACTTTGGTACAGATTTTGCTGAATTTGGCCTGTAGGATAAAGTGAAAAAGGTGTGTCTTAGGGAGGAATGTCGGCAGAGAAAGGGAGGCACAAGAGTGGCAAAAAGATTGTTCCAGGAAAAAGAAACAGTGATGAATAAGGCAAAAAAATCAGATTAAAAACAAAGAAAGAGGGAGCCTTCTAAAAGGAGGAGTGCAGATGCCTACAGATGCATTGCTGATTTGCAACCTGATCCACCAGGAATTCCCTTCAGGATGGTGTCTGAAAAACTCGCTGTGAGAGGGTGAGCTTCAGAGGGATAGATTTCCACTGTGGTGATAAATCAGTAAAGAGGTGAAGTCATGGATTTGTAAATGACCAGCTGATGAATGTAATTCATAAGATTTAAGAGTGTGAAATAAGCACTTTATAATTGTGTGTAATAAGGTGGAAAATAGCATAATTGCAGATTAGCAGCAGTGGTGTGTTTGTTTGATAATCAGTATATTGATTACTTAATAGATTGACCAGTTCTTAGTAGCGTGTTGCTTAATGACTAAAGCCTGTAATTTTGTTATAGCACTTACATCTTGATCTTGCAATCTAAATGCAGGGAGTTGCTTCCTGAAGTAGCAGTTATATTGGGGGAAAGAACATTTCCTACCTAGTCTTAACTTGCTTCAGCCACAGCACATTGACCATTGTAAGGACATTTGCAGGAATGTTGGTAAATATTTGAATTATACCAGTGACCACAGGCCACAAGCTAAATAGGACGAGTCTTGAGAACGCAAACATGTAAAAATGACCAATTGAAAAAGAGAGGTCTGTGAGTTGAAATTTCAGGGAAAGACTTTCATAAGTGCACAAGCTTTGTTTTCTCAGCACTGTCTGCATGTGCAAAGGTACTGGAGGGCCTTTATCTTTATGATGTGCAGTTTTAAAATGTAGGGAGAATGTACAGATGGGTAGAAGTCTGCAGAAGGAAGCAGAATATAGCATCAAAAACGGAAGACTGCAGAAAAGAAGATTGCAAGGAGGCCATGCCCAAGGGGAGACTATTTGTTTGAAAGCCAGAGACAAGACAAAAACTGAATGTGACTGTAAATAAAAAGCATGGGAAGCAACTTAACAGTACACAGATTCAGTTATTACTTAGAAAAGACAATCCATTAATAGGAAAGGAGCAGCCTCTTGTGAACGTTGCCTAACCCCTCCCTTTCTCAGAGTGCTCTTTTGGTGAAGTGTTCTTATTCCCCCATTGTTTGCAGAGGCATTTTGAACACTGCCATGGCTTGCCATAGGGTCAGGACAGCATGCTGTGCATTGGCCTTCAGGGGAAACTGCTCGGAGTTAGCCAAGATAGATATTCTTTCCTACACCTGGTAGCTTGGAAGACAGCAGCATCCCTGTGGCTGTGCGCTGTCTGTGAGATGGGGTGTGTCTTTGCAGAAAGGACAGAAAGAAAACCCAAAACCAAGCTGAATCCCATTTTCCATCATCGCTATACTAAGATTGTTCAAATAAGTGGTTTAGGTGGGTGGGTATGGTTTGCTTTCTTCCTCTTCAAGCAAGTGGTTTTTGTTCACCCAGAAATCATCTTTCTGCTGTACCTCACTCAGAAGTGCAGTGTTGATGTGCTCCATCAATTCTTTGGAAGGTAAATATTTTTAGTCAGCTTGCTCAACCTTCTGCTCACTGCCCAAATGTCTCCTCACTGTCCACAAAAAGTAGATTCCCTCTTTTCAGGGTAATTTCAATCAGGACTTGTAAACCAAGATATAGGTCGCCAAACCCTTGTTGCAAGTGCTATCTTCAGCACAGACATGTGCCCTGTCCTTTGAGAAGAAATGTTTTTGATCGAGGTGGTGGCAGGGATGCTGCTGTGAGGATGGGTGTAGAAAATGCTCCTCTCCAGTCAGAAGTGCCTGTGCTATACCCAGCTTTTGATGTGCTCTGCTTCCTGTTCCATCCCATCCTATCCTAGGCTGATCTGTGCTGAGCACCCTGTAAGTACAAGTACTGAGACAGGGATGGATGGAGCCAATGCCATTAGCAACATAGTTACCTGAGTAATAAAGACACTAGAGATGCTCATTTTGACAGGATTTTGCAGTGGTCTGTGCCTGGGACAGGAATACTTTCCACGTCTGGCTGCTGGGACAGTTTTGTGGGGGCCTTGCAGCCAGCCAATGATAGCAAGAATGGTGTAAACCCTGAGTCCTGTTACCACAGCCATACCCACGCTGCGTTTCTTAGGCAACTGAAGTGTGGGCGACAGTTAGAGGTTGTAATTGTTTCATGGGGTAAAAAAGCCCATATACATACACACGCAGAATTAAAAATGCAGTGCTCTTTCCTTTTAACTGCAGTTTCTGACTGCACTTTGGACAAATTGTCAGAATCCACATTCCCACTGGCAGGGAGCCAGGCTCCCTGGCACACTGATTAAATGGTGTGTGGGCAAAATGTAGGCAGATGATGGGGACCTGGTACATTGAAACCTTGGAGAGCTGTGTTCTCCTTTGCTGCTGCTTTCTTTTTCTCTTCAGACTCCTTTCATGCTACTTTTCTGGCCATCCTTCACTGGATCCATTTTGGGCTCTGAACATCCAACTTTGGGAATGAAGAAGAAGCATGAAGCCAAAGAGGTAGCTGCTCAAGGTCCATAATCCCAGCTGCTTGTTCCCCTGTGGGTGAGCACAAAAGCCTCTGAGTGCAGTGGAGGTGCTCAAGATACCAAAATGCTGGGCTGCAGCAACATAAAGGAAATTTTTGCATGTAGATGGGAAGCCTCTTCTGTGAAGGACCCAATCAGCCAGTAAAACATGTGCTTCTAGTCCAGCTTCAGCCTTCTTGGGAGCTCCATCTATGACCTGGAGTATGGCTTTATTTCAGTGAGCTGCTCTGCCCTTCTTCATCCTGGGGCACTGGGCTCCATCCAGCTGACAAGCACTGGAACTGAAGGTTTTGAGGCATCACATTTCTAATCAATCTGGTGCTTAGATCTCACAGCTGTGACATTTACACTGCCATGTGTGTGAAGACTGGGGACTGTTGCATTGTTCCCAGGATATATGTCATGGTGGGCACTCTTGGCTTACACTGACTTGCTCACTTTTTATTTGGTTTCTCATAGTTTCTCTTAGGATTCAACAATACATAGAAAGGTAAGATGAGTTGTTCAACCTTTGGGGCCACAGCAGGTATTCAGTGGAGACAATTTTCATGAGGATAGTGGCTGGGCTCTGCTGTGAGTCAGTGTTGCCCCACTCCCATGTCTGATGTCACCACAAAGGGTTTGACTGGATAGCTACACCTCAGGGGAAGTAACTCTGCTTTTAAAATGTTCAGTGAGCTCTGCTGCTCTGAACACTGGTGTGGACCTCCCAGTTCAGAGGCAGGGTGGCCTCCACATAGCTTCCAGAGCAAGGCAAGATTAGGCTCTTTTCAAAATATGGACATAAAAGCTCAATCTCTTTTTTAAATTCCACAGCAGTTTGATTCACATATTTAGCTAATTCAAACTTCTTAAGAAATGTGGCACAAAAAAGTCTCTGGAGGTATTTTGCAGCCCTCTGGGTCCTTGATGCACTTGTAATTCATGAAATGTGTCTTGATGTTTAGTTCAGTGTGCAGCCTGACTGACAGGGCCTCTTTGCCAAGTGTTAGGAGCTGCAAAAGTCCTGCAGGGACTCGTATGTGCTGATGGTGCAGTCTGGAGCTCAGCCTCTCATGATTACAGAGAAGGGTTTGGTGCTGCTGGTAAGGAGCTATGTGCTCCAGCACAGCTGCACTGTGATCTGCCTCTGTGTCTAGGAGCCCAAGAGGTTCACACTCAGCTTCCTCAGGAGCAGACCAGGGCCAGAGCTGCGTGTGTGCCTGCCAGTTCTGTCTCTACTTCAGGGCAGGGGCTTTGGCTGTGTACATTCAGTACCAATAAGTATTAATCCTTATGATTTGCAAACTGTTTGGCTTTCAGAGACTGGTACAACTTTAATGCAAAACACCTGGTGTGGTGTTTTGTGAGCCCTGGGGACAGTTTAGCTTGTTCAAACCTGTACTTGGCTTTGAGTCACTAATATGATCAATCAAAGGAGCAGTCTTTTCCCTCTGACTCACCAAGGCTGATTCCTTGAATTTCAGGGGTTTAAATATCCACTTGATTCAAGCATTAAGGAGTTTGACTTAAAAATTCTGGCTGCTGAAATCACAGCGGGAGCAACTGACCCCAGCTCCCACAAGTTCAAGGAATGATCACTCAGGTGCTAAAGGCAGAGAATATCTACTAGGTTTCATCAGCTGAAAATTGAGCATTTTGGGGAAAAAAACCTGTAGATTCAGTGGGGTGCCAAATTCCAAAAACTTCCCCTGTTCATTTGCTCTGATCTGTTTCTCATGTAAATGGCTTTTTAAAGATGAAGAAAACCAAATCCAGCCCCATGTAGTGGGATTTTCAGGTTTCTCATTCCACTCCATGAAACCCTGATTTTGCCAAAGGACACTAAAATGAGAAGGGAGAAAAAAATCCCATGCCCCTCCTTTTCCATTCAGGTACCTCCTGTTGAAGTACCACTTTTATTCCATTTTTCCTCAGCATGTACGCCTTGAGGCCTGGTGAGTTTCTGCAGTCTTTGCACTGTCTCACCTTGAATGTTGTAATGCTGCTGTGGATTTTATTGTTACTGTTCTGCCTGCTGGTATTACTGATGTCATTGGAGGATGTAATTCTTTGCTTGTCTGTGCCCCTTAGTGCTTTCACTGTTGTTCTAACTGACCACATCATGTTGTATCTGCTCTGCGAACTCTTGTCCCTATGTCCTCTACGGGGAAAACAAAGCACATAAAGCCCAAGTAACTGGGTCACACAGGATTTTCTGAGCACATCTGGAAGGTGAATTCCTCTCTTCCAGAAAAAGCAGTGAATCACTTTGAGTCACACTCCTTTTTTAGCTACCTCTAGTACTCTGATAACTTCACCTCTATTATGAAGATCATACCTTATTAGTCTTACCCTTCATTATTGCTCTCAGCTTATTTAATTATGAATTGTCATCAGGCAAGACTTCAGCAACTGGCTGAATCTCTCCAATTCAGAGGAACACCTCTAGCATATGTGCAGCTCTCTTAGCTCAGTGCAGAACCCCATTTTCAGACCAAGCAGTAGAACTGATGTATTTGTTGTCACCTGTGCTGCAGTCATCATCTGAGTTCAGAGTTCTGCTATGCTAAGCAATGTATAGGCCTCCTATGCCTCCAGACTGTGGATTTGTTCCAAGCTGAAATTGAAGGGTGAGAGGTTTATTGGACTTTTGCTGTTAAATTTTAGTAGGGTCAGAGCGCACTGACTGGCTGCTGAGCATGAATATTAGCAGACAAAATAGTTAGGAAAAAGAGAAAAACAAAGATAATGAAACAGACACACTGTGGCTATTTGCCCCTGATCAGATGATTGTTACTGTTAACTGTTCTTAAAGCTGATTTTACTCACAATAAACAAAAATAGGAGCTGTTTTGATTGAGGGTGGAGGTTAGCTCTGCCGTAGCAGTTCTGCCCTAGCATTTCCATCCTGCCAGGTAAGAAAAGGAAAGCACAACTTCAAACAAAGCTAAGCCCTAGAGCCTTTCTGTTTTTCTTCTTAAGCACAGCATAAATTATACAGCATTGGCACAGTCTCCTTACTAATTTCACTCTATAAGCAATCATAAAGCATTTAGTTTTAACATGAAATATTCAAGTTCTTTTCTGTTTGTTTTTGAATTCTTTATGTATAATTTAAAGAATTTGCTAATGCAGAAATTATTAAATGTGGATATTTCAGATGTCAACTAAGCTGAGGGAGAGGGACAAGGATACTGGAAACTGAAGGATTTTCCAAAACTATAACAAAGTGTTTTGAATGTAAAATTTTTCCTTGGGTGATGCAAATAAAAAATTATCCCTGATACTATGGCTAGGAGTGACCTTGTTGATAATGTGATACAGCCAGCACTGCTAAGCCTGCAAAGCACTGGATGGGGTTATTATTACTGGCATTTATCTGTCATCGCATGATGACAACAGATTAGCTGACTGACTGTGCTGTGTGCTTTAGTGCAGTCCCAGCTTTTTCAAAGGCTGCTCCAGAAAACATCACCCTGAAGTTCCTACACATTTGAGCTTGGAAAGCTTGGAAACATCTCAAGGGACCCATCTTACGCCTAGTTAAACTGCTTTTCACTTGAAAAAGAGGTGCCATGCTTGCTATGCTCTTTATCCACCACGTAGCCATAAGGTATTTGTAGCACTGTCAGAAACAAGACAAGAACTCCATCCAGCAGGATGAAAATGCATAGTTCTGATATCTCCCAGTGCTATGCTCTTACTGGCTTTTCATGTGCATCCCTGGACTGCCTCCCTTTTAAGTGGAGGATGGTGAAGTGTGTTTGCAGAGGAAGAGCTTTCAAGCTGAAAGCCCCTCTTGTCCTTTCGTGGACTTGAGCTATGTCTGTAACCCATCAACTTTTCCAAGTCAGATTTCCCTGATGGCTTTTCAAAACAACATTGCCCCTAGCACTAAGCATGTCCCCAGGAACATCCAGGTCATTCTTCTGCTGCCCCACAGCATGCCAACATGTAGCACTCTGCTGCAAAACCCTGAGCTGCAACAGAGTGCAGCACCTCTTTCCTACGAAACTTTTCATCACTCTCCTGTGGATTTCCCAGCTACCTGGACTCTCTCTGGGTGCACAGCTGCAATGTTCTCTTGCTCAGATGTGTGCTCTCATCTGAGCCCAGATTACTGCGATACATCCTTGTGGATGCTCCAGTATTCAGCCCCCAAATTTCTTCCTGTTAGCTCCCCAACTAGTGGCACCCTCTTAGGTGCCCTGAGCCGCATAGGGCTGGGAAATCTTCCCCATGCTCAGCTGCCAGGCAGGGAGGAGGCTGTGTGATCTGCAGCATTCACAGAATGAGCACCCTGCCTGGCACTTGGTTGTGCTGCTCTGCCAGTGCTGCTGGAGGAGTCAGAAGGATCAGAGCAGTAGAGACCAATGCTCCAAAGACTCAGCTTACCTCACCTTCTGCATGGCTGCATGGGCCTGCTTGGCATGGCAAGGATGAGGGGTTGGTGGCTGCAGCCATGGATACCTGTGGGGAGGGAGAGGAAAAGGCCCCTTAAGTGTGCCAGAGCAGAGCTCAAAATGTCCTGCCAGAATACAGAAAGCCTGGTCACGCTCCAAGGGATGGTGGTGCTCTGGGAGAGTGGCAAGGGAAATCTGCCATGAAAGGCAGAATGGGCTGAAGCACTGAGAAGTGGGCAAGAATCAAAACTCAGTGCTGTGAAGAAATCTGGATCAGAGGAGCATGACAAGTTTTCCTGGCTGTCAGAGGATGAGGGAGCAGGAGGGGAGACTTACAAAGAATGCGGGGGCAAGGTCAAGCAGGAGGCGGATGAGAGAAACACGGACACCTCCAACCTTTCCTCCAAGCCTTGGCCTGGAAGGCTTTGGCTGGTGTTGGTGCCAGCAAGACATGAGTCATTACTCAGAGCTTGAATATGCATCCTGCATCACTTCAAGCTTCCCACCTGATCAAGTTGTGCCACAGGGTGTTGATGGGGTTGGCAAGATAAAGGAGGGGGCAGAACTTGCTAGATGGAGCTGGATGTTGCTCTTTGGCCAAAAAAAAGTTGATGCTATGATTATTCACCCTTTCTGAGGCTATTAGTGGGCTGTAGGCGTACAGGGTTTCAAAAAAAGCGTTATCCATTTAAAAGTCAGATTAAGAAAAATCTGCAACAAACTGTTCCTGAATAGAAATGGGAATTTCTGGGGAGCCAAACACTTATTCATTATTGAGAAGCCAATTGCTTCTGAAAAACCCAGCTCCATGTTGCTTCTTATATTTTCAAATCTGATGCAGTTGCACGTGGGGACAGTTCAGTGGTGGGAGCTTTCACACAGATTTGTAGCACAGGGGGTGCAGGAGCAGAGGGAACAGTTTGTGCCGTTGCATCACAGCAGCTAAGAAAGCCATATGTGAAATATCAGCCTTCCATCAGCCACACAGACATACATCTCCATTCTTTTCTCTCCAAATGGCTCCTGTTTCAAAAGGCAATGAGGAATGGAATGCTGTATTGGGAATGCAATCACTGATTGCAGAAGAAAAGGCAGTCCTTGGTGAAGAGGTTATCATTCAAGCTTTGTGCCTGTTCCAGAAAAGCTGTGACTTAACATTGTTTGTGAGCAAAGGGAAGTGAAGGATGGAGTGGGGCAAACCACTGTGCATTTTAAGCAGCTTTGATTCTGAGTTGGAGCTTTATGTTAAATACCATGATTCATGTCTATTTATTTTGTTAAGCAGTGAGCAAGCAGAAAGTCTAGCAGCTGAAATGATGTGCCTGAAAGACTCCTGGCAGGCAATCCATCAAGCAACTATTGATTAGTGCTGCCACAGGAACCATTTTACACAGTAAGACCTTTATTCTTTACTCTGACAAATGCTCACTTAGATGTAAATTAGCTGAAGGTGTCCTTCTCTCCCTTGTTAGGGCTGAACTGGGAGTGAAGCTTTGCTCTCCTAAGAGCAGAAGTTTGGAGAGCATAGCAAGAGCCATGAGGAAAAAAAACATGAGTAAGATTCCAGGGCTCCAGGAGGTGTTCTAGCCTTTTAAAAAAGGAGAAGAGAAATCAAAAAATTCCCTTAAGGAAGACGGCATGCTGTAACTGAAAAGTGCTCCAGTGGGCTGTAATGGCTAAACAGAAACTTGCTGGTAATGGTGCTACTGAACCAGTCCAGCCTCACTCACTTCCTGTGGTGCATAATGTGAAGGAAATCAAAGGTGAGGAAGGTGCAATGGAGGTGCTGTGATACTATTTAGACTTGTACTGCATTGCCTGCATTGCCTGAGTAGTGGGCATGTGCAAGCTTTGCTCTCCCAGAAGGCATCTAAATGTGCTGCCCCTGTTACCTCCCACAAATGATTAATTTCTCCCTGATTTTATAAATACTTCTAAACCCATTGTAAATATCTGACTTCCATTTCCAGCCATTGGTTCCCATTGTACCTTTCTCTGCTTGATTAAACAACCTGTCAGGATCAAGAATTTTCTGTCCTGTAGAGGTGCTTTTGAACTGCAGTCATGGCCTATTTAGTTATTTCTTGAAGAGCTAAACAGATTGAGCTCTCACCATTTCTCAGTACCAGGCATCTGCTTTGATTTTAGCCTGAAATGCCCATTCTAATTTTCTCGATGTTCCTACTCACAGGCATTAAAGGACAGTGTTCTCAGACAGACACCCTTGGTGTCCTTCACATGGAGTGCAGAGATACAATTCTTGTCCTGCCCCTTGCCTCTCTGCAGACACTTTGCAGAGGCAAAAAACTGCTCTTAATACTTGGTGCTGATAGCCAGAGCAGAACATTGCATTTTTTTCTGGGCTCCATGGTGGTCTCTGAGTGAATTTGCTCCAGATGGATGACCTGGAGCTTCTTCTTGCCCTCAGCAATGAAAATATGTGGGTGATACTGTTTCTGCTGGCACTGTGTTGAAGTAATTATTCCTTGTTTTTTTCAAAGAACTGAGGTATGCAGATTTTGTTCTTGCATCATAACTGGAATCTTTTCCCAATTTCAGGAAAAATATGTGGTGGTGAAGCAATCAGTGTGGTTCCATGCTTGGCTCTTCTTAAAGGCTGGATGTGAAGCAATCAGTTTTGTCTGGAGAGGTCTCTACATGCATGATTTTTGGTCTCTTCGTGGGCAATGCGTACTTGATAGCTTGCAGCTGATGCCATCTCCCTCCTGGAATTAATCAGGTGTTGCCAGATCATAAGTGAGTTCCTGAACGGCAGTAGGTGCTGTGCTCAGTCTGTTGGCAGCTCAGCACATCCATAAACATCAGCAACAAGGCAGTACATTGGCAAGCCTCACAGGTGAACAAGATTGGTAGATTGTTGAGCACAACAGCTGGGCAGAGGTAATATTGGGGGAATAGCCTGAGTTTTCATGCCCATAATGCTATGTCTTGGTTTTAGGCCATTTAAAGGAGAACACTCTCAAATGAGCTACAGCCAATCCCTTTTCAGCCATAAGGAATGAATACGGGTAAATATAAGTGAAAAAGCAAAAATCACATGGCACAAGAAGCCGAGCTGCTTGCCTGAGAAGACTTTAAAAGCACCCACAGCACCAGACTCCTGTCCCCACCCAGTTCCACCACTCTTGCAGAGACTAAAACCTTTTGGGCGCAGATAGGTGTGGAATACAATAACTTTTTGTGTTACTCACGACATGCTATGATGAAGCAGACAGTGGTTTAAATGTGAGGAGCTTGTGCCTAAATGCTGCTGAAAGTCAGCACCTTTGCTGGAGATGGGTGTGTGTAAGGTACAACACCCAGGGCCTGGATGGTGATGCTGAGTGGAGGGCTCTGCTGCAGCTCAGGTGAGCCACAGCTCTGCCAGGTTGCCATGTGGGCAAGGAAAAGGAGGATCTTTTTGCTCCTCTTCCCTCTGCATCCAGGGAGGATTTTTTGTACTTTCTCTGATGTCACACTGTCTCCATTGCTTGTGAGGGTCCTAGTCTGTGTTTTCTCTAGTGCCATACACTTTATTTTCCTGGCAGTATGCAAACACCATGCTAACCTGCACTCTCTGTATGATATGGATTTGGTTTCAGTTTAGGTGACTTAAGACATTACTGTGGTCCAATGCCCAGTCCATTCCTGGAAAGGTGTTACTGGACCTGAAATGAAGCAGTAAATTTTGGCATGGTTCATCTTGTACCACCAAAGACTTGAAGCAGCATTAAAACAACTAGACTAAGAGGTACACATCCTATTATGTCCAGGAGTGTTAGTAGATGCAGAAAATAATATGGCAGAGAGGGAAAATGAATCCATCTCTTCTAAACCACTGCCTAAATCCACTTTCTGTCATCAATAAATTATTTTATTACAATGATTCTGGCTGCTGATTCTGGATGACTCCAACTCCTTTGGCTTCAATGTGATTTTAACCTGTGCCTAAATGAATTTGAACTGAAGCTGGTGTGAAAATAAAACAGTCTTAGCAAAGCTGTGACTTGTACTCTTTCAGATTTTTTATTTTTGCTTTGCTTGTTAATTTTTTTTTTCCTTTGCAACTAATTATTTCAGGAACAGGTAACAGAGGAGAAGGTGAATGCTTCTACAGAGACATCTTCAATCTCAGCCATTTAAACAGCAATTAATTGTAATCTCTTCTAATTTATTAACTTGTACAGGGTCTAGTATCACAAAGTATTAACAAGAGATGAACAGGGAATTCAGTAACAACAAACTATCTGTATGCACTTGATTGAGTGTTCAGTTTACTAAGTTGTAACTATAGTACAATTTGAAGACTCTCCACTGTGTAAACTGATGTGACCTCACATATTTTGCTCTTCTTAGTCACTGAGGTGTCTCAGTATTTCTCTGTTTTTTCTTGGGGCCATTTCTTAGGGGTGCATTGATTTCTCCTATTAGGGACAGGTGGAAAAATTATGAAAAAACACAAGGCAGGATCCTCGTGAAGAAGAAAACTGGTATCTGTGAACTATTCTCTCATTAGTTTTTCAGGAAAGAGATCAGAATGTACACCAGCAGCCAAAGATACACTGGCTGCAAGAACTGACAGCATCTGGTAGGGTCTCATGTACCACATGCTGCTCTGCTTTGCTTCCATGGTACTACCTCATTGTCATGGCTCAGTGCTTTACTTTGCTGTGTGTGTTTCAGAATTTGCTACTTGCAGCACCTCGGTTTTTTCCTGTTACATGTGGGTGCCAGCAACTTTTAGCAAGATGCTGTAAAGCTTGATCTTCTGTATGGCTGTCCAAAATGCAACATGAAGGTTTTCCCATGGACCTAGCACTTCTACTGATTATTCTAGCTGTGTACAACTGGCCAAGGCACGGAAGTGGGGCAAGGAGAGTATGGGGCTGGCGAGCCAACACAAAAGATGGAGCAGTCCTTAAAGGTTTATGATGGTAGGTTTCAATGCTGTTCAGACTGTGAAATCTCAGTGCTCACCAGAAACCTTCTGGCCAAAAGACCCTGGTGGTGGTAGAACATCATCAATGGCTGCTGCCTTAGTCCAGATGTTCTAAGCAGCTCTTACAGTGTCACCCCACTGGTGACAGCAAAAGAAGGCAATGGGACCTGAAGGCACAGGAAGAATGGTGGCCACCCAAAAGGACTTCTGGGGAGTAAGGAATTCTAGCATGCTATGGCCAATGCTGATGAGCTGATGACTGAGAGGGACAAATGCAGGCACACCTACTTGGAAGCTGGCATAGAGTCACAGGATCATTAGGGCTGGAAAAGACCTCTAAATGACTGAGTCCAGGCACTGCTGTGCTCTGCGTGTCACCTCTGCAGCAGTCTGGGCACAGCCCTGGGGTCACTTCAGCCTCTTTCCCAGTGTATCTCCAGTTGTCTCAGATCTTTGCAAACTGCATGATGCTGCCTGTCTCTGAGCATGGGGTGTAGACAGAGGCTGTGGTTGTGCAGCACTTTATCCCCTATTTCAATACATGCACTGAAAGCCCTGTTTTATGATAATGTACTAAGGAGACAGAGAGCAGCATCTTCTGGAAGATGGGAAATAGGTAAAGGAGAATACCCTTTTCTAGACCTGACACTCATTTTCTTGCATCAGAAGCTGGACAAATATTTGTGTGCTTTCATCCAGCCAGTGAGTCAGAGGTAGGAATGCAGGACCCATCCTTGTCCTGTGCTCACATACTGACTTTGAGTATATCCTTGCTACAACTCGACTATCCATGCCATGGGCATGAAGAAGGATGGGGTAAGGAAATGTTGGCAAAGCAAGGAGAAAGCCCTTCTTTGGTGAAGCCGGGGGCCTAGGATTAGATCTGGGATGGGTGTCTGTGGCACCACTTGTGCTTCCAAGAACAGGGGCTGACAAAATGGTCAGAGCTGAAAACAGGGTCAAACCCCAAGGGTCAGAGTCATGTAAAAGCAGGATGGCCACTGATGTGGGAAAAGTAGGGAGTCTGTCCTCCCAGGGCTTCGTCAGTACTGGCATCCTCCTTTTCCCTGCCAGAGGACACAGCTGACCTTCTCTGGCTTGGCTTCTGATAGTGGTCTCTTGGGTTTTTGCATCCTCTGCTCTTTGGACTTCAGAATGAGCAGGACTGGGAAATAATCAACACCTTTGAAATGTTCTCCACTGATGCATTAACTCTTGGGTAAGTGCTTACCTCAGTGCACCTGACAGCTGGACACAGGATGGGAGAACCCACACAAACAGTGGTGGTTGCCTCAAGAATATACTGTAAGTTAATTACAGGCTTTGTATTTCTCTTTATGTGTTCTAAGCCTATTATTTGCAAATGTCTCTGCATCTGTGTTATTATGAGAGTGGAATTACTCAGCTGCCCATCCACCAAGCCATTCAGTGTTTGAGACATAGCCTTAAATTTCCATTTATGACTTCTCCTTCTGAAATGAAGTCCTGATCCTCCAGCCCCTGAAGGATTCTTGCCTTCCTCGGAGTGTTCTCCTATGCCCAGTTTGCACTCATCCACAAATATTGCTAGGCAAGTGTGTAATTTCACCTAATCATTGCCTGTTCCCCTTCTGGGCAAGTTCAGGGGCTGCCTTGGCATGCAGGCTCCCCATCAACCCTAGGTCTTATTGCAACTTTACTCATTATTCATTCTCAAATGGTTAAAGCAAGTGACTCAACCGCTGAATGTTTTCTACTGAGCTTAACCGAGTAACACTTGCAAGGAGAAAAGCTCCTGTTTGCCTCCGCCTCGCTTTCAGCTGCAAAAGACCATCTGAAGAACACTGACAGCCTTCTTCTTTATGATCTTTCCATCTCACCAACCTACTGGAGTAGTTAAGTTTTCCTTTTCGGTGCCAGTAGGTGGCATTGCTTACTCTCTTAAATGCCCAAAAGTTAAGCAAACGTTTGGCCAAGCTTTCAGTAAGTAGTATCCAGTTGGAAAGTCACAACCTTTCCCAACATTGCAACAGCTTCCAAATCCAGCATCTAAATTTTGGCTGGAAATCAGTCTGGTTTCTAGCCCCTAGAGGAATGAAGTTGTGTTAGCATTTCCCTGCTGAAATTACAGGTGGAAAAGAACTAGGTAGTTTTATGCTATAGCATGATAAATTTACCAACAAGGTGGCATGATGAGACTACCTGTGATATGATAGAGCAGCTGTCCATGATTTTGCAGCCTCTCCAGTGGTGTGCAAATGCAGTCTGCTCAATGGAGCCATGCCACTGGCAATTACAGCTCCATCTTGTGCTGGGTTGTAACCGCGATTGCAATCATGTCACAGCCTGACAAACGTGTGGCCACGCCATCTTTCTCCCAATGCATATCCATTTCCTATCCTGCAAATATAGCACATGGGACATCATCTCTTCATCATAATAAGACTGAAGAGATTTTTCCAAGTGGATGTTGAAAGTTCCTGGCACTGCAAATGCAGCTTTGCTGAGAATCAGTACTCCAGGAAAGACAGCTTGGCAGGCTGGGGATGACTATGGTGTCATCACAGGAGATGACTCTCTATAGGTTACTGGGAGAGGGGTGGCGTATGAGGAGAAGGGCAAGCAGCACAAAGGCAATTGGAAGTCTCAACGTGAACTGCCTTCAGTGTTGTTTCATCCAGGAAAAATGCACAGACACATACATGACTCCAGGGTAAACTTCAGTGTCTCATCTCTTTGTGGGCAAGGAGTGTCCTGGACAACTCTCAGAGTGCTCAACACCACCAGATTAGATTTACAAGCAGAAAACCTATCCTTGGTCTGTTCATGAGAGGACTGCTGAAATGGATAGGATACATTAAGTGACATGCCCAAGGTCACCCCTGTCTCAAGCAAGGCACTAATCATCTTGCCATTCCTTCTGGCTCAGGGAAGTGGAGGTACAGGAACAACTTTTATCCAACCGTTTCTGTGTCATCACATGGCAGGTTGGGATGTGCCCCCTGCACCTGCTCATGTGGAACACTCTGAGCATGCTGATGGGAGACTGAATGATTCACCTGCTGTCAGAGGATAGAGCACAAAAAAGTTGAGCCACTCTCTGAATGAGAACCAGATCTAATTTGGCTCAGGACCACTGCACAGCACCACATGCCAGTGCTCTAGCTCCAGTACCAGGATGACTCTGCCTTTGTTTGCACAGCAGGTAGACCACTATTTTCTGAACTATGCATAGCATCTGACACAAATATGGAATATATGTGGGGCATCATTCAATCTGCCCATGGCAAAGGCAAACAGGCCATTCCTGGCTCTACTGTGATATTCTCCTGCTACATGCTGTCCCTATCTTCTGATTAGGAACAGCCTATTAGAGTGCATGTCTGCTCTTTCAGGAGTACAAATAGCTTTAATGGATCAGGCCTTACATGTTCCTCCTGTGCCACTGGGATCTGAGATCTATCCCAGTGAGATGATGCTCTTGGTCTTGATGGAGTAGGAGTGTGGCTTATCTGGCAGGGGAACCTAAGCTATGTGGAGGACACTCAATCAGGAACTCCTCAGGACACAGATAGTGACTTTAGGACCTTTTTCTCTTCACCCATACCTGAAACATTATTTGATCTACCTCTTGCCTCAAATGACTGACAAGGGGTGATGATTTTGGCCCTTGTGCAGCAAGAGCAAGGCATGAAGAATGCATTTCCTTATCAGATGACCATTATTAAACACCTTTCAGTTTGTTTCATAATATTCCTTTGTTCCAGAATGAAGACTCCTGAATGATGAATATAATTGGCATCAGGTGATGCTCACTGTGAATTAAAAGATTTTTGATTCCATTGTATATAATTTCTAGGGAGCCTACTTGCATTACATTTCCATGATTTATTTTTAAATTGGGGCAAAGCCCTGGAGTCTACTCTTCTCAGAAACTGATGTATGACAAGCTGTGGGATGTTCTTCTGAGTGGATTCAGACTGTCTTCTTACGTAGTCACTTTACCATTTTTGGTTGCAGACTCTCAGAGAAAATTTGAGAGTGATTCAGATTCCTAAACACGCATACCCAGCAACATTTGAGATATTCCTAGGGAGCCCAAACTCTCCACTCAAAATAGGCAGATCTGGTGTGGAACCTGTGGGCCCCCAGGCTTCACAGACTATTGACCACAAGGTATAGCTTTGGTAGCTAGTCCTTTGATATGCATTATAAATTTTTTCTTGCATATTGTTGCTCTCTGACATTAGAGGAGTTATGAGGAAACTAGCCCCCTAGGCTCATCATTTGCACATTCTATGTCATGCCCACTTTTTTTTTTTTTTTGTCTACAGCGAGGAAATTCAGCTCCTCTCCCTGTGGCCATAATGGTCTCTCAATGCACATCTCATTGATGGGGCTGCTGTGGACAGGCCTATTCCTTTGATAAGAGAGTCCTTCTGAGACAGCAGCAGCACAAAACACATGATGTCTCCTCCTCAGACTTGGCTGGGATCCTACTCTTCAGTTGGCAGCCCTTCCTCAACTCTGCTTTTTGTCTTGCAGGATATATCATTGCTGCCATGATATCCACTCCTGGGACTGAATTAGCTCTGAAAGCAGCCTCCTTGGCTACACATTATGGCATTGCTGTGACAGCAAAGAGCTGAGAATGGTTCGGCTGCCTGAGCATGAGGGGCTGGGGAACATGGAGGCCCTGGGCCTTGCAGAGGGCCATTCACCCTCAGGTGAGCTGTTTCCAGGACTGTTTCAGGCTCTGTTACAAGAGCCATGCTGGTGGCATTGACTATGGCATGCAAAGGACAACATCAGCAGCAAGGGAAGATAATACAACTCCTCCCTTGCACACACTGCACATATCTGTGTGGCTTGACATCAGAGAAGAAGGAGCCTTTGTGAATAATATAAAGACAACTTTTTAAAATAAAATTACACTGTGTTGTCTTTTCTGCTACTCAAGACAAGAAAAGCCTATGACTTAGTACCAAAATGGGTCACCTGACCAGAAGCTGTTGGGAGACTTTGGATGCTGCTGCTCACACGGTTGCAGCATGCTACCCTCTGGAAAAGGACCATGATGGAGAGTGTGGCCATGCAAAGCCTCTGAAGGACAACAGCACTGGAGAGGCACATTGGCACTTCCTTCTACCCCCCATGACATCTAGAGGGAATGTATGCAAGAATCTTTATTTGTTCCTAAGTGCCTTTAGTGACTGCAAACACCCATCAGGAGGGGGAGGATATGTCCAGAATACACAGCTCCTTAGGACCTCTCTTGAGTCCTGAAAGTTAAAAAAAACCCCACTCAGTAGCAGAAAATGATGTAAAATGACAAATTGTTCTAACTTTGTGTGTGTCCCTGAAAGACTGTATGACTATTGGATTTGCAGCCAGTGGGTATCTCTTCATTAGAAGAAAGAAGAAGCTGGTCAGGATATGCCACTGAGAAGGGCCTTTTTTTGTACCTCTAGTCAATGAATTCCAGAAATCTTTTCTTCCATTTGTAGCCTGTTAGCAAACACTGGAGTTGACCTGAGTTGTGCCAGATGCTGCTAGTTGTGCCAGCCTGGAAATTGGATGTGCTGTCTGACACTAGGGTCCTCTTTCTACTATTTTCACATCCCAGGCACATAGTGAAAGAGTTTTTCAATGCCCATGAGGTCTAGTTTTCTTAACCACAAAACCAGATACCCAACCTCTTACTAAATCACTCATGAGCAAATTTGAACTGAGTTTCAAGGTTTTGCTCCTCCAGTTCAGGACTAAGCTCTTCTAAGATCCTACTAGCTATCATTAAGGAATTACCGTGGCTGTGTTTGGCAAGGAGCTGTGTGCTTTCAGAGGAGTGCAAGAATGCACATTGAATATGCCTGTGATTTCTCTTATTCTAGAAATACCAATTGGTCAAGAACCTCAGCTGTGTAGTGCTGTGGACCTCAATGTGTCTCCCACAGAGTTTGGCAGATGAAAGACCCAAGGGAGGAAGAGGCATGGAAAAGTGTTTCACCTCTTTTGATAGTGTTTGTGGCCCCAGAGTGGGAGAAACTGGTACAAGATCTTTTGTCTGTAATGGACATTACTTGATGCCCATGAATCAGGGGTTTTAAGGACTGGGGTCCTTCAGATTAAGTTAGAAATTAAGATTTGCCCTATGCTATTCTTTCTCCTTCCAGAGACATGTCATATAGTCTTTCAGCACTTCTATAGGACTGCACAAGCATATTTCAGTTCCTGGGGGCCATAAATTCTTCAACAACTCACCATGTTAAGGTATGGACTCAAAAGTCACATCTGCTCCTGCAGACCTGAAATGCCCATAAACAAAACCTGTAAGGGATGCCTCTGAGAAAAGATATGAGACAGAACTTCTTCAAGGAACTTTACCATCTCAATGTTGAACATGATACCTGAACTGAAGGTAGGATTTGGGATTATTTGCTTTAGGACAGGGATTGCTTGTTTCAAGTAGCTTTAAGTCTCAAACTGTGTTTTATCCACAGTGTAGTAAATTGTATCTGGTAAATTTGCTTATGGTGAGTATCTGTTGGCTGAAAGAGAGCTACAGGATGTAAAATGACAAATTGTTCTAACATTGTGTGTGTTAGATACTGATCAACCCCACTGGAATATGCAGCAAGTGACCTTCCTGGGGAAAAAACATATTAAGAAATATTTCTGAACTTCTTAGCTTGCATTTAATTTAAGTAACAATGAAGAAAATTTAAAATAAATCAGGACTAGCAATATGTTTCGTAATTTGTGTAATACTGTCTTTTTCCTAACTGTACACTAGGGATGAATGGTAGGAGTTTATGTCCTATTGCAAAATTAACTAATTCATGCTGTTCTTTCCTGAATTTTCACAACAGTCTGGATACTTCTGTAACACAGTGATGGTCTTCTGTCTGAAGATTTTTGTTCCTTCTTTCACATTTCTCTGTTTATGATACTGACTTGAGGGAGTACCTGCACCCCTTTGCCTTTAACTTGCTGTCTTGTCAGTAAGAGGGTTCTTGCCAGAGGAGTGTTCTTCATTTTTCTTTTGTAGCTAATGATGCATGTACTGGGCCTGCAAACTCTTTTTTCTCAGTTTTTCCCCTACTCTCACCTGGTGTAACAGAAATACTCTTGAGCTCCTTGTTGAGGGCATGGAAAACCAGTCTTCAAGAACTGTGTGTCCTTGTAACACTCATGTCTGAACACCCAGCCCAGAACATAAAGGAGCTCCCATGCTTTTCCTGCTGACAGTTCCTTCCTCAATGGCTTGTTTGCTTTTGATGCTGTCTAGTGATGCAGAGTCTTCCATCATACTTAATATATTTAGGTGCCCAGGTTAGAAACAAATGGGTGTCAAGGGTTCCCCTAAGAATCTGTGAAACCTCTCATGTCTCAGTATGAGATCTCGGTCTTGACATCCACTTTCACACAGAATACAGTGGGAGAACTCTCTGATTTGGATGAGGCCCTAAAATTGCTTTATTTTTCGGTTCATCAAATCCTGTGTGTAATCTAAGAAAAACAGCTGGAACTTTCCTCTGGCTGAATTAGCTCAACAGTTCTTGGAGATTATGTTTGACTTTCTGAGGGTTGAATTATATTCTCGAGGGACAGGGAGCAAGGGAAAAATTTAGAGGGCAACTGCCAAAAGTTGGTGGTAGGGACTTGAGTAGGTGGAGGGATAGCAAGACTCATCTTTCTCCCAGAGAGTTCTTCCAGTTGACTCTCTCAGGTTTTGCAGGGCTGAGCATGTGATTGGGAAGGGCTGTGGTTCCAGCTGCTTGCCAAGGCACTTTGGGGGCTTGGAGGGGCTTAAAGTGGTGAGTACTGCCCCTTTATGGGGAAAGAGGGGGCAAAACATGCAAGACATGATACTCAGACACTTTTTCTACTTGTTTCTCAGCAGACCTCACAGGGTGGTCTTCAGTCAACCAAAGTCTTATGAGGTTAATGTGTTTCAGGGTGCACAGAAACGCTTCAGTGTAGTAAGTCCGTGCTGGATCAGGACATTTCTGTGTAAGGACATAAAGCACTTTGAAATCCCTCCTTGAAACCCATGACAAGAGAAGGTATCCAATAACCAAGTGAGTTGCCAGCATATGATTATGTAGAAAGCGATACCAACACTTGATGCAATCAAAATGCTTGGACCCAAGAAATGAATAAGTCTCAGAAGGTGGTGAGGACGTGCTGCAGCTGTATGCAAGGAGTAGTTTTACAATGGAGTGTTCTCAGTCTGTGGTGTGCACATCAATCTTGCCTCAAATACTTGCCTCCAAAGCTGCACCAGCTCCCAGATTCACCAGAGAGAGATGGTGTTTGCAGGATGTAGATAAGCATCTGCAGTGGATGTTGAGTTCCATTTAGCAATCACTTGGCAAGGCTGGCTGCAATGCAAGCACAGTTCATGCAATTTCAACTGTGTACTCCCTCCAGGGTATTGTGTCACGCAGGAAAGACCTCTAAATTTTAAAAAGGTCATGACTGGACTCCCAAGGGATTGAGATAGCCCTTCTCTATCCTTGGGGAAGAGGTCAGTTTTGCAGTGCCCGTGGATGTAGATAGAGAAAGGATGGTGTAAGGTCTTGGAACAAAATATCAGGCTGGGGGTTAAGCAAGTTCAAGGCTAGAGGGGAACAGGCCTGATTCTCCTCTTGGGTTATGCAGTCATTTATTGAGATGGTTTACCCAAGTGCAAAGACCCTTAAGCACAAGTTTGGCTTTACTGTGTTGAAAGAGAAAGATGTTCCTAAGTGAGAATGAGGCAGAAAAAAGTGAACAGCACAAGAGAAAATTAGAAAAAGGGGTGTATTCCTGCAATACAGACCTCTATGTGACCAGATGAAAGAAGGCCTTGTCACATAAGAAAGAGCTCAAAAACTGAATTTACAATTTATGTATTTTTATTCTCAGCAGGATTTTTAAGATAAGCAAGAAACAAGCCTTTTTCCATGTTCCCTGGTTTGAACACATATCTTGAGTGTTTTAAAAGATCAGACATCTTTCCAGTTTGTGCAGTCATAACCTACAAAGCTAGTGAACTGCTCCTACTTGAATTCCTGTTAGGTAGATGGGAGACCACTTTTGTGCTATACAGATGTTGTAAGCATTATTTGCCATAGAAAGTAGCAACCATCTGCATGAATCTTTTGTAGGGCTGGAGTTACTGGAACTTCAGAGTAATTTTTTCCATGAGACATTCACAAGGTTTGGTGTGTACACCTCAGGACTTTGAATTTTGGGTTGGACGTTACAGGAGGGCTGTAAACAGCAGGGGCTGATGGATGGACCAGGCTATAGCACCCTGTGTGTAGTCCAGAATTTTGCCTCCAGAACAGGTGCTTAAGGAAAGGCTGGCAGATACACTATTCCACATGACTAACACTAGTTATCTGGCTGACACAAGGGAATATGTGTCTCCAGACACTCTGGATTCATCAACTGTTCACACTTCACATGATCCTGGAGGCCACAACCTCCTAGGGAATTGTCCGTATAAATTTCACTTGCAATTTCAGAATGCAAGAGTCCTCTTTCCTCCAGACTGTTTCCTTTCTCCTGTTCCTGGGGCAACCCAGCCTACAGAGGTTTTGGAAACTCAGCTTCCACAATGCATGCTGTGATCATCGGATGACAGGTGGTGAGACATTTATCATTGCTGTAAGTCTCTTGCTCTCTGTGCCTGCATCCAACCATGGTAAAAGAGCTGGGGAAGGGGATTTCTCACTGAGCATCAGCGAGTGCAGCAGGAGTAACCAGGCACAGATACACACACTGACATATTTCAGCAGGCCCCCAGTAGGAACCTAATACCATTTCCTGCTCAAGTCAATCAATGCTCCCAGCCTCGTGCTTCAACAGCACCAAGACCTACCAACAGGCTGGGCTGGGAGGAATGAGCCTGTTCCCTTTCAAACCCTATCAGGATAATCAGTAATTCCTCTTCAAGGAGGTACCAGACTTTGCTTCCACACATGTAAACCCTTCATTGCAGAAGGAGGGCAATCTGGCCAGCAAAAATGCCATACAGTAAAAAGTCTTGTTCCACTGTAAGGAAACCTTCACTGCCAGCTCTTGCAAAGTTACTAGTAACTAATTAGAGCTGACTTAAATGGTATTTAGTGTGTTATTCCAGAAGAAAGTACTTTTTCACAGAGTGAATGCAATAATTACACAGATGCTGAATTATGAATTATCATTTATATTTTCCATGTATTTGCATTTTCAGATTCTGTTTCTAGGATTTTAAAATTTATGCTGATATTATAAAGTTGTGGAAATTACTTTTGGGGGATGTATGTTTCATTTTTGATAAAAAGATATTAAAAAATGCTTTTTTTTTTCAGAAAAATGACAATTGGAAAGGTAAAAAACTTGAAATAACTGCCTAAGACCAGACACAAATACTTATTAAAACCATCAGTGATCAATAAAATAAAATCCAATTAATTAAGTCAAAAATTGTTCATTGTTCAAATTTAATTTCAAGGGCTGGGTGGTCAGTTCCATCTCTACCTTTTAAAAACAAATTTAAAATGAGATTATAAACCAGAAAATTTTAAAAATCAGCATTTTGCTTTGAAAGTGCCAAAACAAAAAGTTTGGATGGAATTATTTTTTAATCTTGAGCAATTTAGTTAATTCAACCCAAACCTGCAAAATACTATGATTGAGTCATAGCCTAACTTTTCAAAGCCGAGAACCATTTAGGCTGAAAATACTTTGCTGAGCTCTACTTCTGCCTCAAAAGAGAAGCCTGCAGCTGTTTCATCGTGAATTATCCATGGAGCACTGACTCCTTCCTTTACCATGCCTAATCAGCCCCAAATTTCCCTTAATCCATTAGCTTTGTTTGCTCTGTTGTCTGTCTCTTCTTTATCGTGGGAAGGAATAAAGGTGACAGCCCAGAACCAAACAGTGGAGGACTGTCCTCTTCAATTGCTTGCAAAGCAACTCACAGGGTATTTCTCCCCTCTAATCAAAGTCCTGCAATACCCCTAAAACACAAGGAAAGAATTTTTTAAGATCTCACTTTAGAAAGGAGAACTTTATATAGGAACTGGTTTTACCATGTTCACTAATGGAAGCTCCTTTGAGGCTATTTTTTTCATTCTACAAAGCTTTTTTTTTTTCTCTGAAGACTGTTAAGGAAAAGAAATACAGGCATAAAAAAACCCCAATCCTGCTCAGCTGGGATGACAAACCACAACACCCAGATATGAACTACTGAAGAAGTCAGAGAGTGGCTTTCCACTAATTTGCTCATCGACATAAATAAGTGATAAAAGAGATTAGCAAGCAAGAGAAAACTTGTGGCAGCTTGTTCACTAGTCCTAAAGGGGTTGAATCTTTTAGGAATGAGAGCATAATTTATGGAAGCAGGTAGTTTATGTAAGACTCTCCTACCAGTTCTGCAATTGCTTACAATTCACAGCTTGCATTACAGAAGAGTAAATATTTAGCCTTCATGGCCACAGAGAATGGTTTGATGTTGAGAATGTTAAACCTTAAAGACCAGAAGACAAATAAAAATTACCCCAGCATTTGTCCTTTGAAACAAAACAAAGAAAGCCTAGCAGTTTTTAAGCTAGACTTAGTAGTGCTCATTCTTTCTGCTGTTTACATTTTCTGTAGTTTCTTCTCAGGCTTGTCAGTTCAACCCTGTACTTCAGCCCTAGGACTTCTAGAAAACCACAGGGTATGCATCTATCTGCATGCACCTCTGCTTCTCCCTGTGGTGGAACAGGTGTGCACGGGCTGGGTTCATACACACACAGCCTCTCCAGTGGGAAGGGGCAGTGCCATCCCATTCCCAGCCTCTCACCATGCTTTCTGCAGCAGCCCTTACAGCACGTTTAGTGGCATTTCTAAGACCTGAACTCAGGATCACATCTAGGTCAGGACTGCTGCTGAAGAGAGTTCTCATTTTGGGCTTCAGGGTGCACAAGCATTAAGCCAAGCATCTCCAGAGTGACTCCTAGATGCAGATATCCTTGGAAAAAGCCATCTCTGGAGCAACATGAGCATGTGGAAGAGACACAAAATGCCTTTTGCATAAAAGTCTGTGCTACAACTCCTAGATGGGAAAGTGCTTGTTTGGTCCTGGACTGGAGGCAAGTTAAGGCATCCACCGGGAGCTGAGTGGCAAGACCAAGCACTGAGAAGGCTGAGACCACATGGCAGTCTGTGGGAAACTTTGTGCAAAACACAATTTTGTCAGCTTTACATCAAAGTGTCCTCAAGGAAGCCTCAGGAAAGTGCTTGGAGGAAAATATAAATCAGCAGTGGAGAGTCAATAATTTCTTTACACTGGAGAGGAAAAGCCTAGCCCCAGCACACAGGCCTAGGTGCAGCATGGTGTGCTGGCTGAGGCAGCGCCTAACCTCTGGTGTGCTCCTGTGACAGCAAAAGCTCAGCTTTGCTTGGGGGGCTGGTGAGTGCCTGGTGCAAGGGTTCCAGTTCCAACAGCAAGGCAGACATGTTCTTGGGAACTTCCCACTTTGTCGAAGTGAGTTTTCACTGCTTCCACAGCCCCACCTCAGTTCACTGAGTCTACAACACTGTGTCCACTAGGAACTTCATGTGATTTTATTTACCCATGAGTTTTAGGTAAAAAAAAATCTTTTATATTGGCCTTAGGTCAAAAAATGTGGTTTTATGTTCCTACATGCAAAGGACTGGAAGCCTTAGTTATTACAGCAATATAAAATAGTACCTAAGGATGTGAAAAACTTTAAAGCCCAACACTGGAAAATTTTAGGAAGACATTCACTCAATAACATGGGAACAAATATTCCTTAAAAGAGCTTCATTCCCAGAGTTCTCATGGCATCAGATGGATAGAAAATCAAGTTCACATGTCCCTAATTATTTAACAGGAATTCTTAAAATTCCCGCAGGATAAGTAATTTGAAACAACCCACAGAGCTATTTTGCTTGTTTCCTGGGGCAAATTTATGTCTCAGTTTGGTAGTTACAATGTTATCTGCTGCCTTGGAAAAACAGGCTCTGCTAATATGACCATTACCTAATTCATGCCTGGAGTCTGATCCTTGGAGATTTCTAAGCCTTTTAGTGATCCCTTGAATGGCCTCTTTATAACTTTAAACACAGGGACATTTAGTCAGGTGGCTGCTATAGTAGGAAAACAGGAAGGTTTATAAGAATAACCATTTTTGTTTGATGTCCTACCATCTGCACAATTGCAGATTTGTGCATAAACACACATGACTACTTTTTCACCACTATACATGAAAACAAAAATTACCCAACACTCTCTGGGAGATGGGACTGTGGAGGAAATGAAGGTACTGGTGGAGCCTGATATCCATGTCTTCCAGAGGAGATGGATGCAGAAAATGCTTTTCCCTCTTTTCCATTGTTTTTTTTTCCTGGTTTTACACCCGTTAGGAAGGACATCATGTGCAGGGCTGCCCTTCTGAGGGCAGTCTGTGCTCTGGGTTTCTTTATGCTCCTCACTTTGTACACAGCCTTGGGGCAAGCCATTTCAACCTTTGGTGCTTTAGCTTCTCACTCTCCTGTAAAGCACTTACACATGGCCTTAGGAGCTGCACCTTCTCACCCAGATCCCCATTGCTGCCTGCTACGATCCCACGGGAGCACTGAGCCACAGCCACAGTGAGTCAGGAGGAAGGTGGTGTCAGAGACCATCAAATCAGCCAAGTTTCCATCTGCTCTGTGTGTGCTCTAGCTGGTGGAGAGCACCCTGAAGTGGACTGACTGTACTTTCTGCTTCTAAGGCTGCCCTTGATACACAGAGCTGCTGCTCCTGGACTCCAGCAGGAGCTGGAACATCCCTTTCCTGTGGCATGCTATGTGGCAATGTCTTCATTGACAGGCACATGACTTACACAGTAAAAGTGACAAACCGAGCACTTTGCAACTTTAAAAACAGAAAAAAGCTTTGCCAGATTTATGGCTGTAAATGGCAATGATGGCATCATTTGGTGCCCTGAAGGCCAAGCTGATGTGCTTCCTTCACAAGCTGTATCTAAAAAAAGGGCCCCCAGGGAAAACGTAATTTTCCAACTTGGAGAATCCTGTCTGTAGGATCTGAAAACCTCAATGACCAGGGAATCAAGTCTGCCATTTTTCAGGCTTCTCCCATAGGTTGCAGAGTGTTTGGAGTTGATTGATGAATAGTGAGATCTTATTGCTGTGGCCCTTGTCCTTCCTCTCCCCTTCTCCTCTTCTTTGCATATCCTCTTAGTGGCCATGTCTTAATTTTGGCAGGAATATCTCTGGGACCACAGCTGCAAATGTTTCTAAAAATGTCAACATACTTGTCAAGACAGTGAAGTAGTGCAATGAAAGAAGTAGATGGAAATAAATACTATTTGTTTGCTTACTTGTGGCAAATAGAATAGATCAGACAGGAAAATTTTATCATGCATATGTAAACTGAGCCTGTTTTCTGGTCATAGTTTGAAGGCAAATCACTAACTGAGATCAGGCTTTGCTTGAAATCTTTTAAAAGTGCATGAGAAGTAAAATTGATACCTATAAAGGTTAGGAGCACAAAATCACTGCAGGATTTCTCTGTAGTTCCTGGAGGTGCTGCACGACTACGCTTTGATTGCAGGTGGGCTGAACTGTCCTTTGGGGAGCACACCCCTCACTCCATGAGCACTTGGCTTGGATGGCCAAACCAAGCAGGAGTGCTGGGCCAAGAGGGCGTTTTTACTTACCAGTTGCAAAATTCCAGAAAAGCAATGCTAACTCAGCTGAAACTTTAACTGAAAATTAAAACAAATCCCCTTTGGGATGAGATGGAAATGTCAGCCCAAGGATGAATCTGTTCTCAGTGAGTTGCAAGCAACTAAAGGAGATACAAATTGGAATCCAGCCTTGGCTGCACCACACACCATCTGTCAACCTTGTAGAGTGAAATAAAGGAAAAGCAGAGAGCCTGCAATTATCCTCTCCCTCGTTGGATAGACCAGAGGCCAGAGAAGTGGATTCTCTTCTCTGACAGATTTCTTGAGACGGAAATGACACATTCATTTTCCTACAGTGGTGATGCTGCGTATTGCTCTCTCATCCTACTCGCTGTCCCCTTGGCAAGAAGGAACACAGACTGCCAGGCTGGGACCTGAGTGAGAAGGTTCTCTTCCCGGGATTAGAGACATAGATTTAGCAAATTGCAGAAGAATATGAGAGAACAGAGGATGCTGACGACTCTCCACCCAGCACACTGCTGGCAAAATGCAGGAACTTGCTTCTGCCCTTACAGGTGCCTGAGCACTGGTGGTACTGAGCACTTTCAGTCAAGCAAAATCTCTTCTCTCTCTCCTTCTCCCCCCTGCCCTTGCACATTTTCGTAACCTTGCAAAAGTTTCAGGCAACGTCATCTTTAACCTACTGCAGGCAGGATTGGGAGCCACGTGAGGAACAGCAAGGGGAACCATGCTTGATCAGAACACCAGCCCCATGGCCAATGAATGGGAGACTTGGAATACACTCCCCTACACACCACCCCAAACTGGGGGTGCTGGAATGTCTCTCCCTTGGCATTGCATTTTGAAAGATGTGTCTGGCAAGACAGCTAGCTGACTTTGGCAGGCACTGCCATCAGTGTGATAATTAATTAAAAAGCAGTTGAGAAAATACAGCATGAGGTTACTCCACAATCAGATCCACAACTCACTACCAGAGCAGGGCATCCTGCTCTATTCTGTATCTCTATTTTTTTATAAGGAATCAGCAGCTTACATAGTGCACTGAAAATAAGAGACTAGGATGAAGAGGAATGAATCCTTGTGTTAATCAGTGAGAGGACCTTGTCTGTGAGATAAGACAACCTGGCAACAGAACAGCAAGTGATATCACAGCAGTAGAAAGGACAAATATGGCAAGACATAACAGCTAAAAGCTATTTTACACAAGCCTCCTCTTGTTTCCTGTGTGACACCAAAGACTGGAAGAATCTCCCTGCAAAACAGAAAAGGTAGCAGGAGGAACAGGGGTCTGTCTACTGCAGTCAGAGCTGCAGCTGCTGCACAGCTCCCCATATCTCTGTGACTTCAGCTGGGCTCTTGCAGGCACCAACAGTGAAGGCGCACATACTATGCTCCTAAGCAGACACTCAGGTTGTTCCTGCTGTCACTTTTCCCAGTGCTGCTCATTTGGGGAGATTTGAGATAACCATCCCACACAGACTTTGGTGCAACTGTAGCTCTCACCTGCCTGCACAGCGGCCTGTCACCAGGCTGTCCCTGCACCTACTGAAAGGTACCCGTGGTGCTCGCCCGCTGCCACTGTGGAAAAGCAGGCAAATACTGGGCCACAAAAAGGGCCTGTTGATGAGTGTTGGTGGGACAGGCTCAACAGTCCCCTTCAAGGCCCTGGATGTCTTATGTTGAGCTGCTCCTTACTTGAAGCAAAGAGGCTCAGCCCGGGAAAGGAAGACCTCTGCTGCATGTAAAGTTATTGCTGTAGCCCTGTTAGTGGTTATTGAAACAGCCAGGGAAGACTAAATTTTTTATTCCCAAACTGGAGTTTCATTAAAAATGGTTGATTTTCAGAAAAATATATTTTTAAAAACATTTGTTAATATCTTTGAACAAAATAAAGGAGGAGAAAAGGATCCTTTTTTGTTTGTTTCTTTGAACTTATTAATACAGAAATTACCTGAAAGTCTTTGCTAACTTTTTGGCTTTATTTCCACTATTTTTCTTCTGGACGGGGAAAGAAAAAATTCAAATACTTACAGAAAGAAAGAAAGAAAAAAAAATAACTTCTTACTTGTATTTCCTAGTCAGAAGGAGTTTGTTTCCTCCATAGCATGTTTTCTGCTTGTTTCTAAGCAGATACTTTTGTTGGAAGACCTCTCACCCTCAGTAATCAAATCTTTTATGTTAAAGCAGTACAAAAAACATTCAAAGTGTCACATTGTGTCACCCCCCCCCCCCTTTCCTTCTCACCGTACTTCAAGCTCTCTTTGGAACATTGTTGTGGAAATGAAATTTTTCTGGTTGGTTCTCCCCTTCCTGTCATTGTGCGAGGCCAGTGAGTTTGCTTGGGGTTTATCACAGCTGTGCTGCACAAACCAATGCTGCCCATGTTGTGTTGGAGCCGCTTCTGGGCTTGTCTTCACTTTAACCTTCTACATGGTCTGTGGGTGGAAGTACCGGTCTAGTTATGCAACTCCTCTCTCCATTGTCTAGGCGTTCCCCTGTCTTTATTATGAACAGTGTATTTTAGCTCTCACTATAGGACCTTCCACCCACTTTGGAGTCCATGAATACTATAAATCAGGCTCTGTTTTACAGATGGAGCTTTGCTTTCCCCTCTAGGATTATGTATGTCACAGACAAAGAGGAACTCAAGTCCAGTTAATGATTGCAGTGAAAGACCTTGAGTTGATGCCATGAAGCTTCTTTTCCATCCAATCAAGATCACCTGGAAGGGAAAAAAAGGATTTTAAATGTTGGAAAATGTGCTGTGTCCCATCTAGTTCAGATTATTTGCATCTGAGTTTGCAACAGACTTATGCAATTTGTTCAAGATCCAAGAAACCAGAATTATCCCCTTCTCCCTATCTTTCATCACCTGAAAGTTTTCTCTTAGTGTTTTGTTTTTAATCTTCCTTCTTTTCTTTTCTTTTTTTTTAATTTGGTGGGCACTTTGTGTAATTCTTTCTTAAATACATAACTATCTTAAACTGAGGCATGGGCATGAACAAAAAATTATGCAAACAAACA
>JACBWW010000026.1:10506531-10605306 GCA_020086605.1 Lanius collurio
CGGGACATAAGGGCGGGCGGGCGGGCACGGGGCTGCTGGTGTCGGGCTGTGCCGCGCCGGGCCTGTGTGCGGCGGCGCGCCTCTGTTTAGTTGTCATAAGTTTTTAAAGCAAAAACATTACTTTTTAATTTTTATTTGGTTTTTTTTTTTTTTTTTTTTCGCGCCCAAACTTCCATACCTCGACAGGAGGCGAGATGGGGAGGAAGGCGTTCCTGGTCGCCGTGTGCCTCTGCCTGCGCTGGGTGGCTGCTCTCGGCGGTGAGTCCCGGGGCGGGGGGTGGCAGGATGGCGCCCAGAGCGCACGGGACACGGGGTGCTCGGAGCTGCCGGGCCTGCCTGTTGCTTTTGGCAGAGGGGAGCCTGGAGGAAAGCGCTGCCGGCTTGGCGGGAAAGGGGAGTTTGCAGCCCTTCCTTTGTGAGGCTGTCCCGAGGTGCTTGGGATGCTGCGGGACCCGGGTGTCACGGAGTGGGCTTGGAAGGCGCTGGAGAGCGGCACTGGGGTGAACCTCCATCCTGTTAGGGGAGACCTGGAGCCTGTTCCCCAACCGAAACTCAGGTACAACTTGAGGGGCTGATGGCGTGACCTGTTGAGGTTTGGGATCTGTTTTTTTTCCCAGAAACAGGGTGGCTTCCGAGAGTCCCTTGCCCCCAGCAAGGGACTTGCACTGCAGTAGCATCGCGATAAGGGCCCTAGGCTCCCTCCTCTGTGGAACTCATCCGTCCCAGCATCCCAGCTTCGTACAGTTCTTGATCCTTGACAAGGCAAGGCTGGGTTTCGTCGTTATCATGATAGCGTGTTCGAGTTGTAGTTAAGCCTGTAGTGGGCAGAATCCACCAGGGGACAAGTGAACAGGGGGATGTACTCTTTCTAGGCTCACGTATGGCTGTGTTTGCACTCTGGCTGTTGTACCTGGACTTGTGCCTAGACACCCTGTGCAAGCTGGAGGAGGTGGAACACGTGCAAGTGTTGACTGCTAGATGTTTACTAATGCTCTCTCAGTTAATCACAACGTAGTTGAACAAAGGGACTAGTTCCAGGAGATCACTACTCCCCAAGCTTAAAAACTAAAAAAAAGCTCTTAAAAATACTGTCAGTAGTGCCCTGTCACAGGCTTACTTTCTTACACTGATCTCCCACACACAGTACCTTATCTTTAAAAGTTTTTGGCCTTAGAAGAAAGGGTGGCCGTAGTTCCTAGACCTGCTTTGTGATCCTAAACTGGAATATATAAACTGCTGGTTTTTTCTGCTGTGGATGCCTTTGTTACCGCTTTGTGTACAAGGAAGCTGAAGGGAAGTATTCAAAAGCAGGAGGATAGGGTGCTAGGGTACAGCGAAAGGAATGTGTTCCAGCTTTGAATCCACTCTTGTGCCATCAGAGACAATCAAAACCAGTTTTCCTCGCAGTGTCCAAGTTCTATACAGTAAAATAACTGTCTTCCCAGAGAAAGCTTTCATCCCTGCAGGAACTGATTTGCCACAGACTTACTAATAATTTCATTATTTCTTCTTAGGAACAGGTTATATGAAAGCAGGTTGTATGTTCATCCTAAAGTAATCCAAGCCTTCAGTTCCACGCTATTTCTTGCACACCACAGTAAAAAGCTTTCTGAAACCACAGAAAACACATGATCCAGCTCTCCAGGAATTCAGAGTATTTAAAAAACAACATAGAAAAATACTTTCTAGTTGAAGAAAATGTTGATGTTCCAGGAGAAGATAAAAGCATTGCTGGGAATACATTCAGAAACCTATTTTACCAGTGTAAATCCAGAATCTACACTGTTGTGGGATATGAACTGCTGGCTTTTTCTATGGTTGTGTTTGGGATAGGCATGGCAGGGCAGCTGTGGCATGGCCTTTTGAGAAACAGCGCATTTCTGAGAAGGCACAGAAGTGAGGCACTGAGGCATCCAGTTGTGCCAGAGATTAGCACAATCAGTATCACTTCTGAATGTTTTCTGGAATCTCCTCTGTGCAGAAGTACTTGCATGAGAGGACTTTCTCATGCATCCTTACCTCTACATTACTGCGAAGTCTGACAGTGGTTGCACTTTAATTGTCTTGGGCTAATTCCAGGTATCCCAGAGGGACTGATGGATGGCATGATCTCTGCTGGATTGAATTTTGAGTATCCCAGCTGCAGCTGAGTAAAGATTTGTCAGGGAGTACCATGGAGAGAGGTGGGCACCCCTCTGTGTGGTGCGAGAACAGCAATTTGCCAGTGGCAGAACTTGAGCTGGGAGCTGCTTGCTTAGCTTCTGAACTTATGCCCAGCAGCTTTTCAGAGCTTTTGCTCTTTCCATTGGCCCCACCTGGGAAGTGAAGCAAAACGTCCTCTCAGGGTTCTGCCATTAAGGAATACATAAATAAACTTGAAGTTGTAATATTTTTGCAACAAGGTTAAACAATAACGTGATTTGTGAGGTAGGTTTCCTGTGATTGCAACACACAGTAGTCTGCTTTCAGTTTATAGTGTAGATCAACTTAAACGATAACTGTTTCTGTGATATAACCCCTTTATTACAGCTGACTGTGGCTTTGCTTCAGAATCTTAGGAATTCAGTATGACTGATGGGTGATCCTCATGCTGATTGTTGGCTGAGAGAAGGTTTAGCCCAGTTAACTGCAGCTGGTAAATGTTCAATGTGCAGGTGCGTATTGCTGTGCCTGTGTGTGCATGCATGTCTCTGCAGGCTATAGTATTCACAGTCCAGCAGTGTAATTTCTAAGGATCTTTGCACTTAGCTAATAGTATTTCCATTTCTGAGTACATAATGCTAGGAAATTGTTGTTTATCAAAGATTCCCTTTTTAAAACCATAGATCAGGTGCACCCATTCTGGCAAATGCATTGTTATCATATTTTGGCAACCTGTATGATGTGGGCAGTTTAACTTCTGATTAATATTCCAGATGTTGTTACTTCCTCGAGACTCACATTCTCCACCCAGCTGACCAGTGGTAAACAGTTTCACAATCAAAATAATTTGCCAAGTTGCCCTGGGCTTCCTGTGAAAGAAACTTGAAACTGAATTATTTTGATTAGTGTGTCAGAATGCCTAAAGACAGTGGGATGCTTTCAAAATTGATAGTTGATAGGAGTCCCTAGCAGAACGGAATTTCACAAGCTGCAAGTCCAAAGTGTCGCAAACTTTGAACAGGAAAAACAAAACTGCTGTTTTCCCAGTTACTAAGCTTTTTTTCCACTCCTGCTTTCTTTGGGTTCTGTGAGATTCTTTATCTCACAGCTTTTCTTTGGTTTTTTTTTTTTTTTAAATATGGAAACTCAGACTGTGGAAGTAGGGGTGTAAGAAAAGCATCAGAAAACTTTGTATAGCTTGACAAAATGGTGAAGTTTTGGCGATGCAGCCTGAAAAGCCAGATTCCATCTGGAATTGGTCACTTAATTCTGCTCCCTTGATTCTGCTCCAGTTCCCTAAATAATCCCTTTGTAGGTCATGTTAACTGTAAGCACATAGTGGTAGATAGAGAACTTTGTTTTGCAACAGGTGCTTGTATTTGTAACTGTGTGCCTGGAAGTTTTGGCAATACACAGCAGTTGCTTTTGTACCTTTGCTGAACTTTGTCTAGGAAAGTGTAGTTTTTAGAAAAAGCATGGATTTCTTTTTTGTCTGAATGTATTTGCTTCCTGTCTGTTTTATTCAAGGCCTTGTTTAGAAATTGGACTTGCATTCTTGTCATGAAAAGCTACTTTGGTGTCTCAACATGGATGTATGTATATTTCTAATTATGTCTAATTTCTGTATCCACATTATGAAAAAAGTGATGTTAGTTCAGATAAATTTCTGTCCACCTTTCAGAGCATGCTGAAAACTACCCATTTTTGGTTTTCTCTGGTTTCATTAACTTGGGTTAAAACATATTATTAACTAAACTGTGGTGAGTGTGTACATTGGTGGTCTCTGTACATCTTTGTGTAAGACTGTAAGAATGAGGCCTAGCAGTTCACTGGCTCAGGACATGATTCAAGGAGACTTCTCCCTTTAAATCTATGAGGAAAAGGTCTGTGGCAAAAGTCTATGAATTATGAAGTTTGGTTCTGAATAATTTTTTAATAGACCAAAAATATGATGAGGTACGAAAGCAGAAGTGGGAAATGCTGTTTTTCTGATGAGATATGCTGTGTAATTTCTCTGCTTCAGGTTTAAAGCTTGGTCCATGTAGGTCTGTGTGGTGAGTGTGTACATACATGTGTACCTCTGTAATGTATTGGTAAAATGTGTTCTGCAGAAGCTGAGATGTGAGGTGGTGCTGTAGCTTGTGCTGAAAACCTTTATAATACACAATACTAGGTGAAGACCACATATCTTGTGCTCTGAGCCATGTAGAATTTGCACAGCCAAACTCAGGCACATTCTGAGGAAAGCTTGATGAGCGCACCATGAAGAAGTCTATAATAAGCTCCACTACACACACACTTCCCTCATCCAAAGAGTATCTTGCCTGCTGGGAACTGACCATATGTGGACAAAAGATAACATGACACTTTTTGTGGGCATAAGATGATAACAGTAATTTCTTCTGACTTTCTAATTCCTCATACAACATAGTTAAATGAGAAGAGTGGCTGCCTGCCATTTCCCTAACTCATGGGCTGTTGCTTTGCAGCTGCTGCTTTCCTGGTGGTGACTGTATCTCAGTGATTTTATGTCCTCAAATCCCCATCAAAGACTTTTAGACTAAAACACCCAGATATTTGTGAGGCGCTTAGCATGTCTTCAGTGGCAGGTGCCACTGTACTGCAATCTTTCTAAGCTTGGTGCACTTTTCCAAGTGCACACTTAAGTATAGTACACTTTTAATTGTAAATTTCCTATAAGCTTGTTTTCAGAAGAGCTGTGGTCTGAACTTACATGCAAATTCTAGCATGTGTTTGTAATTGAAAACACACTATGAGAAAGGATATCAATGTAATTTAGATTTTGGATGATTATCAGATAAGTTTAATTCAGAAGGGAAATGATATCTATGTATGAAAGGAAGCACTATTAACTAGTGAGCAGGTGGACTATTCTTGTTTGCCTTCCTGTACTAGGAGGGTGTGTACATAATTGTAAGTCCTGGTGTTGTATGCCTTACATTTGAAAGCTGTTCCTGTTCTTTTTAAGGTTTTACTGATTCACAGCTGAGTGAAAATTACAGCTGATATTTAACCAACCAGCCCTTGGGACTTTTTTTTTTTTTCTGGCTAAAGTGTAAATAATGTAATTCTTAAGATTTGTTTCAGAGAAGTGTTTTCTTTTTCTTGCCAACTGAGAGTATAACTTTCGAACATGCAAAAATATAGAAAAGGTTTGGTTAGTTTGGTAAATTTAGCTATCATTGATGGGTAAAATGTTATATTTGCCATTATGTGAATACTTCTACTGGTTTGAAGGAAGGGTAAGGTTTATGAAAAACACCTTTCTTTAGGAGGAAGGAGGCAGGAAGGGGGCCCTGAGTGTAATTATCCTGGATTAGCTAGCCAGCCTAGCGCAGTCAAGGTCAAAACCTAAAGCTGAGTACTGCCTCTGTTGAGTGAACAGTTCTTGCTTTCCTGCATGTGCTTTGACGGGTGAGAAATCCTGCTGAACTTGGGCAATGCTAAGCCATTGATTACTTATGTACCAGTTTCTCTGAGGCTTGTGTGTAAGCATTTGCTGCAAGGCTCTGTGCTGGTTTTAGACCTAATGCAGGAGGTTAGACCCGGATTTCTTGTGACCCTCCAAGCACAGCCAGAACTTCCCGGACTTTATAGAACTCCCTGAGGTGAGGTCAGGCAAAAGTCAGTGAGCTGCTGTGTAGGGTTGCTTGAATGAGAAGACCAGAAAAACTGTTTTGAAAGAAAATGAATTGTTAGTTAATAATCGCCTGAGTGATGCAGAAATGCAAATCTACCAATTATCGTAGAAAACCTCTTCTGCAACAGGAAAAAGGAGTGGAAATCTGTTTTGCATGCCTAGTGTAAGATACCTAGGTATTCCCTATGATGGCTTTGAGCCAGTCATTAATGTTTGTTTAGGAGTTTGTGAAAGGTTGGTGGTCTTGATGTCAGGAAAGACAATGCTGACCAGGACAGAATTGGCTTAAGTTCAGCTGCACTTGAAAAACAGGCAATCAGTATTTGCCAAACTCAAGTTGCCAAACAGGAGCCTGGGCTTTGAAAAGTTAATTATGGGGTCTGCTGTATGTAGAGGCATTTAAGTGTTGAATCAGACATAAAAAGAGGAGACATTTAAGTTCCTTCCTGAAGGAAATAATGAATATGAAGCCTAAAGTCACTTCTCTGTCTTGGCAGGAAAAGGAGTACTTAAATTTTGAATCTCTTTGCAGGCCATGACATACTTTGTTACTGCCAGTACAGGATCTTCACCTCCTTCCCCACCCTGGACTCAAAATAGCTTCACACAGAGCAAGATACTTTTCTGCCCTTATTTTTCTATTGTTTATCAGATGACCTGAAAATGTACTCGTTTCAAAATAGGTTGCTGGTATGGTAGTCCAGTTTTTGTGATGGGTGTCTGATCTTCTCACCTGCTGTTTGTTGGTCAGAAGTTAGAATTAGCATTTTGTAAAGCAGTGGTGATTTCACAGCTTTTAATGCACTGCAACTACACAGTGTTATAAAAGGCCTTGTTAGGCAGTGATTATTGATGAGGTGATGTGGAAGATGCACCACCAAAATATGTAATAGTATGATAGCAACTCTCTGCTTTCCTGGATGACTGTCTGTGGCTGTCCTGTCCAATTTTCTCTACTCTTGTGATACTTGAGGTTTCCTGCTTAATGTAGTGGGGAAAATACTGACTCTTAAAAAATGGATTCACACCTCTGTGACAGCTCAGCAGATTCTTACTGTTTTAGCAGGACCTTGAAGAGGAGCAGTTTTCATCCTTTGATTTTCTCTTTACATGGCTGTTGCATGGCCATTGAGTGCTGTAGGAAATGAAAAACACACATCCTATTTCTTGACTGTTCCAGATATCTCTCCAACATTGTACCTGTGCCTTCTGACTTTTTTCTAGTACTACTAAACACTGCTTTTTGTGCTGTTTTTTGTGCTCTTGCATAGCAGAAGCTGAAAACAATTTCGATGGAATTGAAAGCAAGTTTTCCTTACGGACGCCTGCAGAGCCTGATGAGGATGTCTGCTACCTGGTTCCTGGGCAGGTGAACAGCCTGGCAGAGTGCAACTTCAATCATACCAGTAAAACTTTTGTGGTGATCCATGGGTGGACGGTAAGACAAAGTGGGAGGAACCTCCCTTTTAACCACACTTCTGATAAACTGTGCACAGATGTCTCACAGATGCTATTTTTCCTTTTTTTAACTAAAATCCCCCAAATCAACAGGTGACAGGGATGTATGAAAGCTGGGTCCCGAAGCTGGTGGATGCTCTGTACAAGAGGGAACCTGATTCAAACGTCATTGTGGTGGACTGGCTCGTTCGAGCTCAGCAGCACTATCCAGTGTCTGCTGCATACACCAGGCTGGTGGGAAAGGACGTTGCTATGTTTATTGACTGGATGGAGGTAAGGCATGGAGACATGTCTAACATTCTGTTTGATGTCACAGGAGACAAAACAGCAGTGATGCAGTTGTGTTAATCATCTCCTGTTGGGACGAGGGAGTTAAACTCTTGCAGACAGTGCTTTTGCTGGACTGGTAAAATTCCAGCTTTAATTTACTGGCTATCTCCTACTCCAGGGCTTTTGCAGTGCATTCCAGAAACTTTACTTTGTGGTATGTGGGGTCCTAGGAGCCCACAGTATTTCTGAGGGCTCTGTGAGAGGCACCTATAAAAGACAAATTCCTTTATATTATACAGCAGCCAGCCCTTGGGAATTAGAAATGTGCTCTGCCTTTGGAAAATATTTAGGAGACCCAAAAACTGATGAGGAGAGAGTAGCTGAAAACCTTTATAATACACAGCCCTGTTTTCTGTCCTTTATTCTGCATTCCTCTCAGCTTAGATTTTTGCCATAAATTAGTTAGATCAAGAAATCTACTATGACACAAAATTATGATAACTGTATAGTGTTTCTTCTATTATTCATGGCTCAAACAAAAATCTTGGTATTAACATAACATTTTATTTTGTGTCTTCTGATATTTTTGTGTTTGGTTTTGAATTTCAAACAAATTGTTCTCTTCTGCAGGAGCAATTTAATTATCCTCTCAACAATTTGCACTTGCTGGGGTACAGTCTAGGTGCCCATGCTGCTGGGATTGCTGGGAACCTGACCAAAAAGAAAGTGAACAGAATTACTGGTAAGGGAATGTGTGACTGTAGAGTGGAGGGTCCCATCTCTTCCATACTGAAACATCACGTTTCACTGAAAAATCACTGGAATAATTGTTACTTGCTGGCAGTACTTTGGTTATGTGTTCATGTTTTAATGAAACAGCAGGGCTGGTAATGTCTTTAGTAGAACTGGGAAAAAGATTCAAAAAATAACAACAAGGATGGTAAGTGAGAAGCCTTTATTTGCTTTTCACAAGAAATGAGTGAGTAGGCCATGAAAAAAGAGTAGTTTGGGGCGTGTAGTGGGGACTGACCAAATATATAGGTTGGAAAAGGTCACAGTATCTCTCGCAGCATGAGACATTCAGCTGGTTGTCTTTATCCAGGCAGTCATTCCTTACAGCTGATGTTCAAAAAGAGCAGGAGGCAGATCCTGCTGCAGCAGTTCTAGTACCTGCAGAACTCTTTGCCATGGGATGGTGCAGATGCAAGAAGTGTATATCAGCTCAAAGGGAGACTGGACAGATAATCAGAAGAGATCCAGTGTGGGTTATTAAAAACTTAATCATAACAGGCTCAAGAAATAGTCTGGGCTTGAAATAATACTGTGAGAATTTGAGGAAGAGGAAGGGAGCATACATATACTTGCTGTGTTGCTGTGTGTGCTTAGATGTCTGTTTAAGGTGATTTTTGGAGACTGAGAAATGTGCTTGACAAGACAGAATGTGTGGCTACTCTGGGGCTGGTTTACAACCCAGCACCTGGAGAGCTGAGCCCCTAGCACTGATCTCAGTGACAAAGGAATTGCCAGCATCAGCAAATGAGGCTAAGAAAATTGCTCATCTGTGGTGTGTTTGTTGCTGAGAGAGCTCAGGAGCAGCATTCAGAAGGGAGCCTAGCTCCTGACACCCTTTTCTCTTTTACCTGAGCCTGGCTGTGATCCCAGGTCTGCAGGCAGGCTGAGATGAGGGCTAGGCAGCAGTCACATCTGGAAAGGTCAAGTCCTGAGAAGTGGCAGATTAAAGTTAGGAGGCTAAAGCAGTAGTCCCTCTACCCTTTCTTTCTCTAAGTTGCAGCTTTGTTGCTTTCACTGAGGCTGCCAAATCACTGACATGTCAGTAGCCCTCTTTATGCCTCCACAGTTGCTCTTGGTGCTCTTCCTTTCCCTGGGATAAGCACAGGGAGCAATGTAATGTGGCCCCTTGAAGCCCTCACAGCTGAGGGGGAGGCAGCTCAGAGCCAGTGGAGCTAACTGTGGGTGAGCAACACAGGTGCCTGTCCCCACCTGCAGAAAAGACATGTCCCTTCAGCCATCCCTCAGGTCACTGTCTGAACAGGAGATAGTACTTGTTCACTGGCAGAATAGTTCTGGGCTTTTTTTGTGTCAGTGTTGCTGCAGCTTGATAGTTTACCATAATAATTGCCTTCCCCTTAGGTATGTAGACAGTGAAGCCCTCATTTATGTTTCCTACTTGTTCCCCTGGCAAGGAGTTGTCTGCAAGACTTTTCTGTACTTCAGACACTTCAGATACAAGTTCAACAATTCTTGACAAGAGAGGAAGACATTACTTGAGAGCTTGTGTCTTCCATCCACTGGAAATGCTACAACTCTGAGGAAGTTAGCTGGGCTTCCTTCCATGTGTTTGCAGACACTCTTATTTTTTTTAAACAGTGACAGCATTTCAAGGTAGTGCATTTGATTCTACTGTATACATGAATGTTATTTAAATGATCCCTCTGTGATGTCTGCAGGAAAACCAGCTCAATACTCCAGCTCAATGTGGCAGCTGGGTTTGACATTTGTTGTCAGTGTCTTTGGCAGACAGTAGTATCAGTTTTTCTTTGTGGCTTTCTTCATAAAGGGCTGGATCCTGCTGGTCCTACCTTTGAGTATGCTGATGAACTCACTCGCCTCTCCCCGGATGATGCTGACTTTGTGGATGTCCTGCACACCTACACCCGAGGCTCTCCAGACCGCAGCATTGGGATCCAGAAGCCTGTTGGACACATTGATATTTATCCCAATGGTGGAGGTTTCCAGCCAGGTTGCAATCTGGGAGAAGCACTGCGTCTGATTGCTGAGAAAGGCTTTGGAGGTGAGGTTGCTCTGGTGAGATTGCTCTGAAACAGGCAGTGTAATAATCAGAGGGAAATGTGAATAGTCATGCAGGGAAAGATCTCTGAGAGGCACAGGAATAAGTTCTTTTAAGTGCTTTTAAAAGTCATCTGTAAACACCAGCTCTGGCATAGTGGATCATGCCTGTTGACAGCATTGCTTAGGGGTTTATATCATTATGTGTATGCATGTATACGTATTTCCCATTTTCCTTCTTTCAAGATGTGGATCAGCTGGTGAAATGCTCCC
The DNA here is from genome assembly GCA_020086605.1 of Lanius collurio. Classification (NCBI taxonomy): domain Eukaryota; kingdom Metazoa; phylum Chordata; class Aves; order Passeriformes; family Laniidae; genus Lanius; species Lanius collurio. The sequence continues at coordinate 10,517,144 of JACBWW010000026.1, forward strand.
ATGAACGATCCATCCACCTCTTCATTGACTCCCTCCTCAATGAAGAAAAGCCCAGCATGGCCTACCGCTGCAACACAAAGGAGGCCTTTGAGAAGGGCCTCTGCCTGAGCTGCCGCAAGAACCGCTGCAACAATTTGGGTTACAAGGTCAACAGAGTGAGAACGAAGAGAAACACCAAAATGTATTTGAAAACCCGTGCTCAGATGCCCTATAAAGGTAGGTACTGCCTGCTTACTGGTGAGCAAGGCTGGTGCTTGTGGTCAGCTCTGTGTAATGGTGGGTGTGTGCTGCAGATGACAGTATTGCTGATTGGTGCCTGTGGTGAGCAGGGGTGAAGCTAGTCTGTAGTTTCCCATTGAATACAACTCTCAGAGAAAGGTGTCCTCTTACTCAGTGTGTGGAGATGTGGGGTAGAGTACAAAAAGAATAAGGTATTTTGTAACAAGTTTTTGAGTAGCAAAAGTTAGACTTCCTCCCCTGCCTGATCCCTTGGAACAGCTGAGTCTTCCAAACTTTCTTAGTGTTTTTCATTCAAATGAAACTTTTCATCCAAATCAAACAGAACATTTTCTGCTGGGGAAATAATCAGTAGAACTCAGACTGAAGAGCAACTTATTTAAAGATATGCAAGCATCAGATTTGTGGCTTTGGTAGTACGCTTGCTAGAGGAGCACTAGTCCTTGTTAAAATAGCACAGCACTTCTTATTCTAGTTGTGCATGTGGGAGATCTGAGAAGGACAGTGCCAAGAGAACTGGGAGGCTTTCAGCTAGGAAAATAGCATTGGATTTTACTACTTTATTTTCCTTGCTAGCTTTGCCTGTACCCCATGGGATGCTTACAGTGTGCATTGTGTGATGGACCAGCAATCAAAAGGCACATTCCTGCAGTGTTAGAACAGCTGCAAGACTGGTTTTCTGTTGGCATTTGGTGCTTTATCTGCAGTGTCAGTGGGTTGATTTTTCTATTGTCTCCCTTACCAAGCCTCCTGTAAGAGGAAGGAAGGCTTCTCACTTGTTTCAAGTCAAGGACAGCAAGTCTTACACATTCAATAGCAGGTTTGAAGGTGATACTGCACAAACTAGGGTTATTATAGTGGCAGCTTGAGTGCAGAGTTTAGTTGCAAGAACTGCAAAGGTGTTCTTTAACAATGATTGCCAATATTTGCCTTCTCACAAAAATAGTTCCCTGGACACCTGCAGGGAGGTAAACTCATTTTAGTGAAGTTGGCATATTCCAGCCTAGAATTTTCAGAGGTGAGGCAGGGTGATTTTGTCACCAGCTGTCTCTTTGGAGGTTGAGTTTTCTTAATGGTGTTTCCTTTTGTATTCTTCCAGTCTTTCATTACCAGGTCAAGATACATTTCTTTGGAAAGACTAACATAACCAAGACAAACCAGCCATTCCTGATCTCTCTCTATGGTACTCTAGATGAGAGTGAGAACATTGCTTTCACACTGTAAGTAGCTACAGAAACAACTGCAAAGTACTGTTGAGTTTACCTAAATTTGTTAAAGTCTCAACTGAAAAACTTCTAGCTCCAGGTACAGTAATCTTACAGGGTCCTAGTCTCTGCTCTTGTCCAAAGGAGTTGCATTCATTTCTGAAGCTAATGAACCAAATCCTACAGGAGCTCTTCTTGATAAGACATCTGAAATATGGAAATTTGAAGTCTGACCCGTGACTCAGCCTAATAAGAGTCTTTCTAGTACTTTCTTATTTTCTTTTCAGTACCTTTGTACCATGTTAAATCTTCTTAAAAGTAGACTTATGGGTCTGAAGACCTCAGTAGAGAAGCTGAGGGAGATTTGAGATTTGCTTTCACAGCTCTGCAAATAAGTTTGTGTGTACATCCCTGGACATAGGCTGGCAGGGAATGGAGCTGGAAATCACCGAAGTCTGTTTTCTGCTCTGAGGAATGTAAACTGTTTATGGCTGGTGGTTGTCTGGCTTTTCTGAGAGTCACCAGCACAGGAGAGGACAACCCTTGCCTATCAGACTGTTCCAGGATTTTAGCAATCTTGCTACAGAAGGATGTTCCTTTTGCCTCTACAAAAGCTTAAGGCATTTTTTTCCTTACTTCATCCATCAACACTATGCAGAATGTTGCTTCTTTCTCTGGAGTACAAAAATTCCAGTTTCTGTTGCTCCTTTATTTTCTTTGTCTGTCCAAGAGTTTCAGGCCTTTTTTTTTGTTTGTTTGTTTGTTTTTTTCTTCTCCTCCCCACAGGCCTGAAGTCTCCTCAAACAAGACCTTCTCCTTCCTGATTTACACAGAAGTGGATATTGGAGATCTGCTTATGCTGAAACTGCAGTGGGAAAAAGACACCTTCTTCAGCTGGTCAGACTGGTGGACTACTTTTACATTTGACATCCAGAGAGTCAGAGTGAAGTCAGGAGAAACTCAGAAAAAGTAACTTGTTTTGATTGTTATAAGCTATATTAGTTTTAATGGACAGTGCCTCTTGATTTCTGGTATTTCACAGGCTGGGACAAACATGTTAAGCAGTTACAAGTAGGTGCAGCATTGATAATCAGGGCTCCAGTGGTATCAAAGAACCATTTATATCAGCCAGGTTCACTCGTTTGCTTCCACTGGGATCTGCAATTTGTAGTCTTTACTCCCACGTAATTAATTTGTATCGCACTCTTGTATCTCCTTGTGGTTAGTTGTAATATGCAGGAGAGTGTGTCCACGAACCAGCATCAGTGACTGTGTTTGCAATTTCTCTCCTTTTTCATGCTGGGTGTTTGCGTAGGTTTTGTCACAAAGAGCGTGCTTAAATGGAGGTTTTTAGAAATCCTTTCAAAAGTGTGTTTTCACAAAAAATTATTGCTTGGTTAAGTTGGATTTTCTTAGGGGTTTAATACCCGAGTCGTGGGTGAAAATTGAGATACGACTGTTGCAGAACATGCATAAATGTTAAACATCAAAGTCTGCACAGAAGTGCTTTGACATGAATCTTTTGAAATACTCATGTTCACTAAACATGAGCTCTGTTTGCAGAACATGGGCCTAGAACAGTGTATGTGTGTCCTATGTATAGTATAGTAAATAATAAGTTCCTTCTTTGAATAAACAGGTCAGTCACTTGATCAAAGAACAGTTATCAGAGCTGAACAAATATAGGGGTGGGGAAAGTACTGATAAATAGTAAAAGCAAGTGCTCAGGTTTTCTGGAAATTGCAACCTACTTCGTTTGCAAACATTTGAAGAGTATGGCTTTCTTCCAAGTTCATTCACCTGACAAAAAAACCTCATGTAAATACTCGTGTAAGTAAAGATCCAAGAGACTTTGGGATAGAACTTCAGCTGTCTTAGCCACGAGAAGATTTTATGCAAAGGATCACTGAAAGTTATGGCTGTGGTTTGATGCCCATGTATAATTCATTTACCAGTTTTTCTTGCACAGAGTTTCTTTTGTCACAGAATTCTCTTTTAAAAATAACTTTCTCGCAGGCTTGCAAAGTAGCAGTGCCCCATGTGACAAAGTATAAAGACTGTTTCCAAGCACCAGTCTTCTTTCTGACATTAAAAAGGCATGTTTGGCTCAGTCATGTGATTTTTTCCAATATTTATTCCACAGAGTGGTGTTCTGTTCTCGAGATGGCACCTCACGTCTCAGTAAGGGAGAAGAGGCAGCAATATTTGTGAAATGCTCGGAGCAGCCTGTCAACAGGAAGAGAGGAGGGTATGAGTAATCACTATTGGTTCTAGATTGTTTTATTACCACTCAAGTGGTAATAAAACATTCCCATTAATTGACTTGTGCACTAGTCTTCTCATGGCTTCAGAAGCATCACAGCTCAGACTAACCAGAGGTTTGCTTATGGCTGCTTTAGCAGTTTAAAGGCCCTTAGTTTGCTTCACTGCTGACCATCCCTGGGTGTTTTTTGGCATGTCTGAGAAGCAGGTCCTAGTCACTGCCTCTTGCAGCCACTCGGTGGCCAAGCTTGAGGGACTGTTGGAGAGGGTTACGGACAAGGCACTAGCACAAAGAGGAAGGCATGTGTCAGTCTCCAGATTCCTTACACTTACCCTTAGCTGCAAAATATTCAAACTCCCATACTGGGTCAGCTCAGAGCCCATACTTGCCAGCAGTAGATTTGGAGGCTGGTACAGGAATGGAGCAGGTACATGCAGGTGCTCTTCTTGGCACACTGCTTTCTGATGGCAGCCATCAGCTGAGTGACTTCCTGAGGTTTTGATTGCTGTGGATCAGAGATTCTGCCTTTGTTTAATAACCTTTGGTGCACTTCAATATTTTTATCAATAATTTTTCTGACCCAGATTAAATGTGGGGACAGTCTTTGCACTTTACCCACAAAAGTTTGAGATAGAGAAGTGGCTATATTTATTGTAGTTCAATTGCTGTGTGTGAATGGTCTCATGGGGACACTTCTAGGCTGAGATCTAATTCTGCATAAAAGTGCATGTGCTGGCCTTGACTCTGCGGCTGTGACTTGGACAGGCCTTGAGACTTCTGTGTGTATATCTGACATAAAATCAAGCAGAAACCAGGAGAAGCCCAAGCACATAATTTATCTTCCTGTTAAGTAGGGAGTTTTAAAATCTTAAGTCTCAGAAATAAGACAAGTATCTTATGTCTTCCTCATTACCTTTATATTTTACCTTTTTCTCCACAGTACCAAGAAAGCCTCCAAAGAAAATTCAGCTCATGAATCTGCTTAAGTGACAAGAGCAAAGATTTTTCACACTGGGGAGGAGAAGAGTCTGTTCATCCCTGTGGACTGGATGTTCAGAACCAAATATATAGAAATATTTATTCGCTGCTGGATTTTTGCCTTCTATTCCTAGCTATTTTAGAGGCTTCTTGTAAGAAAGTCTCAGCATATGAAGTTACTAACCATAACCATTATCCAAATAGTTAAAAACAAAAAGAAACCTGCAAAACAACATGCCAAAGTTCGGAGTGTTGAAAAGATACAAGTAATTTTGCTTAATCATGGTGCCTTGTGACGAGGTTTCTTGACATCGCATCCTATATAGAAATTTTTTAGTATTTATTGAAAAGAAACAAAGCCCTGTACTTGGTTTTATTTTTCACTGTTGTTTTTTGTTTGATTTGGGTTTGGTTTTTTGGTTTTATTTTGGTTAGTTGTTTTTGTTGTTCTTTACAGGAGTCTTTTGAAACTAGACAGATAGTTTTCTGTCTTGGCCAACTGAATTTTCAGTCAGTTCAGTGGAGAGAGTTCATAGTTTTCAAGTGTGTGTTTAACAAATAAGTAGGTTTTCCCATGTGAAAAAAAAAAATCTTTGCTGTGTGTAATACTAGAAGGTGTCAGGGACTGACTTAATATGGGGATGAATTTTTTAGTTTGTGGTTATGAATGTATTTAATAGGGGGTAGATGCCAGTGGTGTTTAGCTATAGGTATGATCTGTTAAGCTATATACTTCTATGCCGCTTACCCTGGAATAAATAACAGCTGTAGGAGAAGACAGCAATGCCATGTCTTATGCAGACATTTAATATTTTATCTATGCTTTCAGTTATTGCAAATGAAACTGTCTAGCCTTCAACACTGTGAAAATGGAACTGGAGAGGAATTGAGCTACCAGAAAATGCAGGAAACAGATACTTCCCCCCACCTCCACCCTCTCCCAGCTTGCTTGCATCATGTATGCCAAAACTGTCACAGTTTCTCTGCTTTTTGACACCAAGTGTCAGTCATGCAGCTGAGTGGCTGCTGTTTGCAGGTCTCAGTGCAAGTGAATCCACCTGATAGCTGACATGGATGTTCATACTTCCCTGTACTGGAACTGTGACTGCCAGAGGACCACCTCAGTTTGTTTCTTGGCTGTGCTAGGAGCTGCTTAGTTTTCTGCCATGAGATGGAATTCAGCAGGAAGCAGGAGCTGGGTTGAAAGCAGCTTTGTGTGCTCCACAAGAAAGAGTGCTCTGAAGAACACTGAAATTAGCCATGCTGCAAGTTTACAAAAATAGGTATATTGAGGACAGTCTGCTTCCCCATTTTAAAGTAACATATAATTTTTCTAGTGTGCTGCAAGGTGCAATAGCATTCTTTTAACTTTGTGGAGGATAAACAAAATGCTGGGGAGGCATTGAAGGTAGGCACTCGGAGGAGGGTAATGTTAGCTATGATGCTGGGTGTTGTAGTCTTTTCCTGCATATGCAAGACAGCACGGAGATGGTAATTTCTCCAGTATCATCCCATCTTAAAAGCAAAGCAAAAAATGTATGTGTTTATGTGCACAGTTTGTTTCCTGTTTCCAACTGTAGCTGCTAGTATATTTGGGGATAAAAGTATTAAACAGTGCAATATATTGGAATATTAATAGCTCTGAAATTGCTCACATTTGATTTCACATTCAATTAAACTACAGCAGAGATGTGATGAGTCATTGAGGGTGGGGTTGAGTATTGAGCCACTGCATTTGAGACCTCTAAAAATAAACACAATGATTTATTCCCTATAGATTCCACATTTTGTTGCAATTTTCTCTCAAAAGTTAAATTCTTCAGAAGTAAAGTATCTGGACAGCTGTGCTCTTAATACAGGATCAAATACAAACACAATTAGAATTTGGAAACAAAATAGTAAAAGTTCTTTTCACAAAGAAACGTGGTTTAGCTTGGATGTTATTTATTAGCTGTAAATAAGATATTTATGAGTGTAAAGGTAGTTTGTATATATTGCTAAAGTTGCTGACAGTCTCTACATTAATACAGTTGTGTGGTATTAATCCTGTATATAGCTTTCAGAGATTTTTATCAACAAGCCACTTACATTGCATTGTTTCCTATGTAGTTAATACTTTTTTTTTTGAGAAATCTCCTCAGTTTTGTATAGAACAGGAACCTATGGTTTTAATAAAATTCTCAAACTGATACTGAAGTCATTAGTTTAATTTCAATGAAGCAATCTGCTGTATACCTTCTATGTGAAGGCCAGAGCCTATCCTTGAGTTCTGGGCTGAAAGGATGTAATGAGATACTGAAAAAAAAAAAAAAAAGGTGGCATGTTATTGCTGCACTCCCCTCCCCCATTTCATTTTGGGAAATGCAAAACTCATGTATTAAGACATCAAGCAGTCACTATTTGAAAGAAAGTATCACTCATCATAAACGAAGTAGTTTTTCACCTGTACTTTGTAGTTTTCAAGTTTCGTAGCCTTTTAAGAGCAGTCCAAGAACTATCCTTATTTTGAAAGGCTTGTTTCCTTTTTTTTTTTGGCAGATGTCAGAACTGTGCTTTTGCTCCATGTTTTTCCAAAGTAGAGATGTTCTGACCCTGTGGGTGCAGGAGGAATGCACCAGTCCCTTACCACCACTCTTGCTTAAGGAAGTAACAGTGACAAATCACTTTCACCCGTGTGTTACGAGTGCAGCTGAGCTCAGGAATGGTTGTCGCTAGAACAGTTTGTTCTGTCATGCACAGCAAGGCTCCAAAGGAGGGGGGGATTGCTGGAATTAAGGACACTTGTACTGACACACACATGGGGGATCATGCTAGGAGTAATTAGAGCAGTTCTCAGTTGACCTGGGGAAATCTCTTTCCAATGCTCTTCCTTTGTCAAAGATGACTGCTCTTTGACAAGAGCTGAGCTTCATTCCTTGTGAAAGCAGAGGGAAGCTATGCCATGGAAAAGGGATGGTGAAGAGGATGAATGGAGTGAGGGTTGAAAGAAGAACTGGAGGGAGAAGGGAAGGGAAGAGGCAGGTAGGGAGTACGCTGAGAGAATCCCTGGAAAAAGGAAGAACCCAAGCTGCAGACTGCAATGCTTGGAAATGCTGGGCAGTGAGTGTTTTAAGGACACTGCTCTTTCCTGGGTCAGTGTCTGGATTAGGGGACTAAAAGGACTCCTGCAGTTGTACAAGACAAGGCCTGGGATCACATCTCTTAAAAACACCATGGTATAACTACTCTTTTAACATCACCAGCCTCAATACACTAAATGTGTTATTAGGTAAAGCAGAAAAATAATTTTCGGGGGGGGGGGGTCAAGAATCTAGGTGTCTCCTGTGAGCCTTTAGAGCCAGCCCTGGGCCCTTTTATTCTTGCAGCTTGCTCTGCAATGCCCAGCCACATCAGAAAAAGTGATGATTCCTGCTCACCCTGCCAACTGTCTCTGGAATGGGCTGGGAGGGATAGACTGTCCAACAGTCAACAAGTGGGTGGACAGACTAAAACAGACATTGGCAAGGAAAGAGTGAAGAAAAAAGATTTTAGCCAGTGTACCTGCCAGATGAGGGCATCCTGACTCAGGTTTCTCATGCCTAGATTTTAATTTTCATATTTACTTCTGAACAATTTTTGGAACCAGCAATGAGTTTGCTCTGCACAGGTGTCTCCATACCTGCTCCATTCAGATATAGTTATGTGCCTGCACTTCTGTGTGTTAAGAACAAAATGTCAAAGTTTGCTGCTTGGGATGAGCAAGACATTGTGCATTTGTTGTTTCTAAATGTCAAAACCAGATATTGAAAAAAAGTTTCTCTTAGAGAGAAGAATGAAAGTAGCTGTAGTATTTTCCTTTTTGTTTACAGCTGTCATTGCAAGGCTCTCCATATTCTGACTGTCAATACAAACATAGCAATACTAAAATCCTCAGGTCCAAAGGAATCAATCCAGCTGCCATCAAGTTGAGATCATTCAGGGAAAACAATTCCATCTCCTCCTGCTGCATCTTTATAAAAAAGTCTTCTAGTTCAAATCTCTTTTGTAGCAGGTCTGGAAAGTCACCAGTTTACGCATAAGTGAATAAAGGGATTAGCATTCTCCAGTGTCTGAAGGAGAACAAGGAAATGAGAAGAGGAAGGGAAGGGAGCCATTTGGCAGAACATCCCATATAAAGCTTGTCTTAACAATGCTTTTATGTCCGTGTGTGGTGCTATCTCTGCTCAGCAACACTCACAATGCTTCCCTAAATCAGAACAATGCAACCACATCAGAAATGCAGATGCTAAACGGGGACCACTTTGGATACAGCAGGTGTTAGTGTGGGGGTGCAGTGCATTTTCAGTGATGTCATCTCCCAGCCATTCATGTCAGATAAACACTGTGTTCTCCATTGTAGGCCCTTCCTGTGGGAAGTGACCCAATATCATCAGTCTCACTTCTTGCCAATGACACTGGAGTATCTGCTGCTGTTCATCACCCCACCATGTAGAACCATTCAGTGGGAAGTAACACAGCGTGGCCATGGGTTACTGTCCTCCAAACAGCCGGGAAGTGAGGGCATGTCTCGTATTGTTCCACCTATCCAAGGCTTTTTTACCCACAATTAGCTGTAAACCTGGAATGTTCTAAATAGTGGAACAAGGACACTCTAAATACAGAAATTAGGAGCAGATTCCCATGCTAGGTTGAAAAGATGCTAAGAATAATCACTGTTTCAAAAGAAGCATTGAAAATAAAAGACTATTAAAAGTTCCTCAGGTCCCCAGGGTTTGGTCAGCCCTTGCTGTTTTCCTCTGTCAGGCTTCATTCGGGAGCTTTTGAGGTTTGTTCCCACAGCCTGAGAAATTGCTGCTGCACAAAACTCCCATTGGAGTCATTTCTAATCTTTGGGATTAGAAACCTCTCCCATGGGTAACTGTGTATGTAAGGTGGGGACTACCAGTCTTGTGCTTCTGGTGAAAGGGCTAACACTGCCTTCAGTGAGAGACCCAATCAAAACTCCACTGAAGCTATGAAAAATCTTTTTGTTGACATTGTGAAATTTTGAATGCTTTCCTAACACCTAGGACAAGATCCCAGATTTAAAATGAAAGCACAGCTCAAACTCTCTTATTTTTAATACTCCTACGCAGTGTTTCCTAAGTGAGTGCATATAATGTCAGGTCACGATCTGCTCAGGCACTAGGTTAAATATGAGTTCTGGATGACTTCTCAAAATATTGCCAGCATCTCTTGGCAGTAAAAAAATTCTTATTTATGGGACACCAGAACAAAGCTCATAATCGCAGTGATGCAAATAGCACTCAATTAAAATTAAAACAAAGAAATCAACTAACAGAAAAACAACCTGAGAGGAAGACATGCACAATACACAGTACCTCATTTAACATCTATGCACTTTTGTAGGAAGGTATGAGACCAAGACAATCTCAAGCAAATCCATTGTTTTTGCCTTGCCCTTCTGGCAGGCAGGCATGGGCAGTGGGAGCCATCTCAGGGGTGCTGTCGCATCGCTCCAGCTCATTGCTCTGTGTGGTGCACTAACCACATGTCTCAGGTGGTTTACTCCTTTCAGACCTTGCTGAATCTTGCTCAGAATCTGGGCATGGTTACACTGATTCTTAAATTCCTCACTACTGCCAGGCTGCACAAAGAGAAACAGCATAGCTAGAGTGGTTGGTTCCTGGATCTGAGTCAGGGGGGTGATCAGCTTGGCAGCCTTGATCAGCTAGGAGGCCTGACAGAAATCTAAATGTTGGAGAATTTTGTTATGTCTCAGCAATTTTGAGTGACATCAAAACAAACTCAAAGCAAGAGCAGAAATGCCTAAGAAAAGGCAAGAAGACAGAGAGGTCTTGGATGTTGCAGCAGGTTGTACAGTGCTGTACTGCACTGCAATATGGTGAAAACAACCATACCAAGACTTGCACAACAGGGCTGGTAAGCATTCCTTTGATTTTAAACATACATTCTCTTGACATCAAGAAAATGGAACTGTGCACCAGAGGCTAGGTGAACACTTAAATGATTTACACTGAGTTGATATGTCCATTAAAAATATTTAGTCCATAACAAACCAATCCTAAAGAAAAACGTGTATAGACTCATTATAGAAAGATCACCAAGATTACAGAACAAAAAGCAAGATATAAATAAAAGTTAAAAAGTAGAAGCACATATTCAGAAAGAGGAATAAATTAAGAGGAAGAGGAAAAGCAAGGAAGAACTCTGCCTTAGCAAATTATTCCACCCAGGACACCCACCCACATATTCTTGAATGTAATTGAACTATTATTTATATGCTCATATGACTAATTTTCCCCCTTTTTAATGTATTTATAACCCAGACACAAAATCAAGCCAAATTTTTTGTTTATCTTGGGAAAATTTTTTGCCCTTTGCTAGCAAAGTTTTTTAGTACAAGGGTAAAAAGTAGATCTTAATCTCTCTGATTTTATTTCCCAGGCCTTAGACAGGAAATTCAGGGTCAGATTCAATGCAAAGAGAAAGACTCCTTCTAGTATCAGTCTTCTCTTAATGTCCTGAGCACACAGCAGTGATGGAGTAAGCAAATGCCTACACAATGGCTGATTCAAAATACTAAAAATGCTTGCTTTTTTTTTTTCCCCCCTTTTTTATTTTTAGAGCAGTGTTCATGTGCCTTTTTGTAGTTCTTTGTTTTTCTTTTAACATCAGCGAATTTAAAGACCCTGGGGAGAAATCAGGGAAATGCTGGGGAACATTCTTTTGACAGTAATTTTACTGCCATAGTTTGTGTAAAACTAAAAAAAAAATTGCATTTTCGTGGCTGCCTATTTTTTAGTGAAAGGCTGAAGCACCTAGTCACGTTCAAAATTGGGTGTCATTTCCCTCTTTCTCACCTGAATTTGAAAGCATGATTTTGAATTTGCATGGGAGGCATCAGGAGAGGAAAAGAGGGCAGGACTTCTATACTAGGTTTATTTGGAGCTTCTTGTCACTGTTTTAGCAGCCCTCTCTGAGACATTTCAGTTACTCAGTGGTGCCTCTTCTGACTGACTAGTCCCTGAACATCATTCTGTTTTTAGTCATTATCTGACAGGATCCCTGGGAAGGCACCCTTTAGCTGTCGAGGTAGTAGTGCCACTCCCTTCATGACTTCCTTGGGCCTCCTAGGTGTAGGGAAAGTGCAGTGACATGGGAGAATTTTCTTCCAGACAAGTGTAACTAAGTTGGCAAAGATCTCTGACAAGTAGCTTTTACATAACCAGAGAGGAAAACTTGTATTTTCTTACCAAGCTTAGACCAGATGCTTGGACATCTTTGTGTAGGTATGACTAAGTCTCTATGACCTTCTCTCCAAACTTATCCTAGCTTGCTGCTGAATCCTGTTTTCCATTTCTCCTTTCATTTCTCTTTTGGCAAAGTTTGCAGAATTCAGCATCCTTCCTCCTACCAACGCCCATGTACTCCCTGTCCCATGACTGCACAGGACCACAGAAAATTTGTGTTAGTCTTTGCAAGAGTACCCCGCCTCCACCCAGACAAGAGACCAGCCTACATCAGCTACTTCTCTAAGGATCCTGCAACATTTTCTGTCTTTTCCATTGGGTTCCATTTAACCCCAGAATGTGGTCTAAAAGCCCCCATGGATGGGGAGAAAAATGTACCATATTGAGACAGCAAAACAGGTATTTGGAAGTCCTCTGTAAGTCAATCAGAATGAAAGTACCTAGCTGTACAACTGTCTTATCAACTGCAGTGTATGTTCATTTAAAGAAGTAGCAGAAATCTATTTGGACTTTCTTCTGTGCCATGATAATATCCTGAGGACTTTGGATCCATATGCTGTAGAAATAATAATCTTTATTCCATATCTTTTTTTCTATAGTATTCATTGCTGATGTACACACAGTGCTGTTAAAAAGGAGCACAATTCTCTCTACAATGTTTTGTGTGTGTGTTGCTGGGAGGACTCAATTTTACATGCTTGCCTAGTGTTAGTCAGCAAAAACCCCAATATATGTATATATTATGTAGTTGTGTTTGAATTCTGTATTTAATGTTTCTAGAGATGAGACAAAGAACATTAAATCCTTGAAGAGAAACACTTTCATCATTCAATTAAGTAGCATACTCTATATTGGACTGAAGGAAAGACTGTCCACAGAATAAATGTTGAGTTCAAGTTTTCTACCATTTTACCAGACTAGACTTTCTTACATTACTTAAATTAATGGTGAGTGGAAATAAATTCAACTATTTGTGGAAGAAATGCTTGAAGATTTGGAATAGGGATTTGGTGAATCAACTCCTAAAAATATATTAAAACCCGTTTGACTGCAGGAGAAGAGAATTAATTGTGAACTCCCTACTGGTTGAGTTTGGAGAGTGATGCATTTGAGCCTAAGACAACTTCAGTAATATTTTTCCTGAACACTTTTTTTTTTATCTGATGCATCCTTTCTACACTTTCTACACATTTCAACTTTGGAAGAATCAATACAAGCAAATAGTAAAGGGCCATCACATGAAAGCACAGATTGTTAAGATCCCTTACTCCCATTTCTTGCTTAATGTAAGTTACAGAATCTCATAACAGTTAGGGTTGGAAAGAACCTCTGCAGATTATTTAGTCCAAGTCCCTCACCAAGGCACCACTGAGAAGAGTCTGGCACCATCCTCTTGGCACCTGCCTTGGAGATATTTATATGTATTGATGAGATCCCCTCTCAGCCTTCTCTTCGCTGGACTAAACAGGCACAGCTCCTGCTCTCTCTCTCTCTCCTCAAAAGAGAGATGCTCCAGACCACAAACCATCTTAGCAACTCTCCACTGGACGCTCCCCAGTAGCTCTTTGTCTTTCTTGTACCGAGGAGCCCAGGCCTGGACACAGCACTCCAGGTGTGGCCTCACTAGAGCTGAGTCTGGGGGACAATCCCCTCCCTTGGCCTGCTGGCCACACTCTTCCCGATGCCCCCAGGATCCCACTGGCCCTCCTGGCTGTGAGGGCACTGCTGGCTCATGGACAGCTCGTTGTCCACCAGGACCCCCAGGTCCTTCTCTGCAGCGCCGCTTTCCAGCAGGTCAGTCCCCAGCTGTGCTGGTGCCTGGGGTTGTTCTCCCCAGGTGCAGGACCCTAAACTTGTCCTTGTTGAACCCCATTGGGTTTCCCTCTGCCCAACTCTCCAGCCTATCAAGGTCCCTCTGAGTGGCAGCCCAGCCTTCAGGTGTGTCAGCCACTCCCCCAGTTTTGCATCATCTGCAAACTGGCTTAGGGTTCATTCTACCCCTTCACCCCAGCTGTTGATAAACCAGCTGAGTAAGGATGAAATTTATTTCTTTCACATGCTTGGTGATGACCTCCAGAATGATCTGTTCTGTCACCTTTCCAGGGATGGAGGGGAGGCTGACTGGCTGGTAGTTTCCCAGGTCCTCCTTCCTGCTCTTTTTGAAGGTGGGAGAAAAATTGGCTTTCCTCCAATTATTAGGCATTTCCTTCACTCTCTGTGATTTTTCAAAGACAATGAAGACTGGCTTAGCAGCATCTGCCAGCTCCCTCAGCACACTTGGGTGCATCCCATCAGGCCTGTAAATTTATGGGTGTTTAGTCTGCTTCACTGATCTCTAACCCAACTCTCTACAAACAAGTCTTCCATTCTCCAACCCTCTTCTCTTAACACTGGTATTCCTGAGGGCTGTTCTCAGCAGTAATGACTGAGGCAAAGAAGGCATTCAATAATTCTACCTCCTCTGTGTCTTGGAACACCAGGACACCCCTCTGATTCAGCAGCAGCCTTACACTTTTGCTCTTCTTCCTACTGCTGTTGATGTACTTGTAGAAATGCTTCTTGTTGTCCTTGATATCCCTTGCCAGACTCAATTCCAAGTAGGCCTTGGCCTTCCTTGCCACATCCCTGCTTACTCTGGAGATGTACCCATAGTCCTTCCACATGGCCTCTCTCTTTCTCCATATCCTACAAATTTCTTTCTTCCATTTGAGATTTGCTGGGAGCTCCCTGCTCATCCATGCAGGTCTCCTGCCACCTTTGCTTGATTTCTTGCTCATGGGGATACATTGGTCTTGAGCATGGAGGAAGTAATACTTGAATATTGATCAACTCTCTTGGATCCTGTTCTCTTCTAGAGCTGTAGCTGATGGAATCCCTCCAAACAGGTCCTTGACAAGGTCAAAGTTAATTCTTCAGAAATTTAGGGTTCTAGTCCTTCTTACTACTTTGCTTTCTCCATGAAGGATCCTGAATTGCACCATGTCACTGAAGCCAAGGCTGTCCCCAGCCTTCACATCTTCAATCAGTCATAAGTGAGTGAAACATCTTGACATCTGGGAACACTTAATCACTGATACTGCACTCAACGTGGGGATTTCAGGTGCTGCTACTTTGGGGCAAACATTGTACAGCTCTCTGCCTCAATGAAAGGTGACTGCAAAGTGACAGTAGCTTTGTCAGGAAACAGCTAGTGGATGCAGGAATAGCTTGGATCCAGGACCAAGAGTGAAGCACATACTTCTGTTAAGGATTGACACAGTTAAACACATCACAAATCAGCTTCTGAGAGCAGTATTTCTGATGTCTTTACCTAAGCATTTCCACTGATTTTGTAACTTCAATTCCATGTCATCTTCTTCTGTGGGAGAAAACCTGACAATCCTGCTGTCACCAGGTACAGAAGTGTAAAGTGCAGTAGAGTTGCCAGGTGTAGAGCACATTGGTACATGTAGGCTGACTGGAAACATGGCTGTGCTCCTGCTACCTCTGCTGAATTAACCACACAGTACAAACATGAGAAGAACTCTTCCATAAAGAAATAAAAGTCCAGTGTAAAGCTCTGAGCAGCTGAAAGCAGCATAAGTTAACACAGAGATCAGTGTTTGGGTTTCAAACACAGTTGTGTGACAAAGCAATGAAAAACAAATCTTTGCTCTTTAAGGATGTTGAGACAAATTCACAAATGAAAGGGAGCATAAACAAGTAAATACTGTATCATTCACTTGCAGTATTTATCAGCACCTTTCACATTCGTTGAAAAACAGTGAGAGAAAGAGAGAGAAGGAGGGGGGGTGAAGAAAGCTTTCCTAGTAAGTCACTACCCTGAAGACTGAATGCTCAAGATAAGCTAGTCACTGCTGTGCAGTAAAGGGATACCGTGCATACTCACCCTCCCAACCTTGTGAAGCAGCAGCAGGGTCCTTCTTACTCAGTCACAGCACAGCTATGTCAGAGTTCCTCAGCTTCTTACCAAATCCCTTACCAGACTTATTGTCTTGGATTGCTGCTAACCCCACATCTTCCTCTTCTCCCCCAGGAAGCATGAGGAAAACCCCTTTTTCTTTAAAACCATGGACAATATAACAGCAAACTCAGGAATCTGATCCTTTAATCTTTTTTTTTTTTCCCCACAAATTTCAATTGACAGGCAGTGTTTCTAGGATCAGAGGGTTTTTTATCTTTGGCTCAAAAATGCCTCAGAATGAAACTGAGGGTGAAAATGTCCTTTCACAGCATTACCAAGAACGCTCCTAGGGAGATGCATGGGCAGCCTTGCAGGTGGGCCAGTGGTCTGGCATTGTAACATCCCTGAGATCCTTAAGATCCTGCTGATATGAGAAGAATGGATTTGCTAGACTTGTCATCACCTCTCTGCTCAATTACTATACAGTCCATGTATGGTAACACATACATACATACATACATACATACATATACACACATGTTTTTTAATTTCCTGACAGCTATGTCCAAAGAAAACTTGCAGCACGTCTGCACAAGCTCTTCATGTTGTACAGAGCTGCTAGTGGGGTGCTTCAGATGTTTTGAGAGATGTCTGCTGTCTTGGCAAACGGCAGAATCAGGTGGACAGGATTAGAAGCCTTTACTTCTCCTGGAGAGACCAATCCTTGACTACTGCTCCCTAGAAGACACCTCCTTTGTACATTTTCCATAGGGAGAAAAGAGGCCCTGAGCCTGGGGTATTTCCACAGAGCTGTGGGTAGGCTTCATGTCTCCCTCTGACCACATGTTGAAAATGGCTCTTACACATTATCAGTTCCTGGGAGACTTGTTTGTCTCTTTCAGGGGCCCCATGGTGAGGAGATAAGTAGGTGAGAGGTAGAAGGGGGGAAAATTCTCGAACAACAGATGTCTGAGAGCTGTAAAAGTAGCTAAAGTGCCAGTTGCTCTTTTTGACAGTGGCAATGGTACCTGCCAACACCGGGAAAACCACAGCCTCTGTGGATAAGCCCTTCCCCTTCTGGTGTGGGTAGGCATGGAGCAGCTAGCATCAGCAGGCAGACTAGGGGACCTATGGCTTTGGAGGAGACAGCAACCTGAGAGCAGCATAGGCTAGGAAAAATGGTATGCAAATGCAATACGGGGGTCGTGAGGAGTTACTCACTGTATCCTTGTCATGTTCCCCACCTTCCCAAATACATCTTGTTCCCTGCCCCCAGCACACAAATAAATGCTTAGCTCTTTCCAGTGCCTTCCTGATCTCTGTCTCCTTTGCAATCTCAATCCAAGCCACTTAAATCTTCTTCTAGCTGTTCCTTTTCTGTAGAAGCTTTCCCAGAATGAGGCATATGGGGAAAACCAGAGAGGAGTAAAGAGTAAGATCTGCAAGTACATGCCAAAGCACCCATGACAATCTCTTCTGCACAGAAATTTAACCTTTCTTTGCTTCCAGGAGAAAACAAGGCTTGAAGTCTTTGAGATCAGCAGCCTCCAGTACTACACCATCTAAAATCACTACATATACATATAATCCATAAGGATATACATATACATATTTATATATGTTTGCATACTGACTAGTCTAAACTCCTTTCACTGCTTAGCTTTCCACTTGGTACAGCTGCTGCCTGACAGCCACTGTAAAGCAGCCCACCATGAGAGTAACATGAAAAGGGAATTAAACAATGGAGAAAGGTTACTTTCGGACAAATTCCTGCTGCAGTGCCAGGACGGCTATTTGCATGTGATGGCTCCTTGTGCAGGGGTGAACACAAGGTTTGGTGCTGGGGGAAGGCACTAGGCTGTTTTGAGCACTTGACTTCAGAAGTAACACTTCTGAAAGAGTTGCCTAGGCCATGGACACAGGCAGGCTGAAAGAATACTGTTTGACAGAGCTTAAAGACATGTTTTTTTCCCTAAGATACTGCCAGTTAGCATGGGTTTGGACTGGCATATTATTTCCTTTTTTATCTCCCACTTTGTTATCTAGGCTCTTGTGGGCCCACACCTTACTGAAGCTTGCATCTCCAACAATCATTAATGAGTTTTATTCTCAATAGAATATGTTTAAGAAATGCAGGACAGAGATAGTGGGGTACACTAAATGACTCACCTAGAGAGACCATGGATGGTTCAGCATGTGTAAGCAGGTTTCTCAGTGCTCACAAACATTCTTTCACTAGCCTCTTTCTTGTCTGGCTCTTCAAATGTAATTAAGAGGAAAAAATAATTTTGCAGTCACTTCAGATGCAAGTGTGTCAAAACCTGGGATCACTGTATAAAGGTACAATGGTAAAACACAACTCACTTTCAAGAGCAAGTTGAGTCCTAGGAAAGAAAAGGGAACAGAGCAATACCCTTGTTTGACAAACCTTTCTTTCCCTTTTTTTTTCACTCTGGGTGACTCCTTTGTTTCCTAGAGTCATCAACATGAGGTCTGAAAATCTGAACTTTGTTGAGGAGTGTTGAGGAGTGTTAAGTAGAGCAGAAGAGCATATCAACAGTGTCTTAAGGTAATTTCTGAATGAAATTTAGGCTTAACCCTGGGGCATATGCTTTGGTTATCTCACTGGTGACAGGGAATCTTCTTCCTATTTCTTCCCAGTTCTTGCTCCACTGTTTCAGGTCGACCTTGGACCTCAAGACTGCCACAGCAGACCTCGGAGGTAGAGAAAAGGTTCTTCAAGTTATGTTTGTCTTGTCACAGAGTGTCATTCCCAGCTATGCTGCTGCTGTGTGAAGAGCTCCTGTCTGGAAAACCTTTCCGCACACTCTCAAGTAAAAGAGATCTGTTATTCTGATCCTACTTTCTACAATACACAATGTCTATGCCAGATGGCCAACAAACCTAGCAGGTACACCAAAGCAGCAGTCTGGAATATACCCTGGTGTGCTGAGGATGCTTGAGGGAATTTTCCCTCCTCACAACTACAGTCCAGATGGTGACAGCTATGTACATGTGATATAACCAAAATCTCAAGACAGAATAAGGGATGTATTTCACAGAAAAAGTAGTTTAAAGGTGAGTCACCTTGACACAAGAATTTCAGATGCCGAAATACTATGTGGCATAGAAATGATCAGGTATCACTTCTGAAGAAAAGTCTGTGTGGGGCTGCCATGCACAGCAATAGTGCCTGTAGTACTGCAAATACCTGGGCATTGTATGACTGGAGGCCAGGAAATCATCTTGTAGAAACTTGGCTACATTTTCTTTGTTCTGCAGGTGCTTGGTCTCAGTCACTGTCAGAGAAGGATTACTAACTGGTAAAACTGTAGCCTGGTCTGGACATTCTCATATATTCTAGCCAATAGTCCTATTTACATATTACTCACCTTTCAAATTAGAGCAATTGTAGTACACTTAAGCAAGGTTTATTAAATGTCTTGGTTCTTAGGTTTACCCTTAGGAGTTGGTTAAAATCAATTGTAAATGTGTAATTTTTTTCTGCTCATTGGGCTTAGAAGAGTGTGGTAGGTGAGCCCTTTGATATTTTTTTCTTCTCTTTGTTGAAAACCTGAAATTTCCCAGAGGGCAGATACACAAATAATATCTTTGATTTTCTGTTCTAGCAAGTTAAATACTTTCTGCTCAAATAGAAATTCATAATTCTGAGTAGTGACAGTGAGGATTTCAGTTGAAAAAATGAAGCCTTCTGGATAAACTGCAAAGTAAATTTTTTTGAATCTTAGTGTATACGTCAACAGTATGTAGGTACAAAGTATGTTAAATGATACCATCTATTGCTAAACTGTTTATACTGAAGGACAAGGTACACAGTCCTTGAATGTTCATTTGTTAACATGTTGAGCGAGTTAGATTTTAAGCTAAGGCTTTTCAATGGGTCTTTCCTGTTTTTCTCTCTTGGTCCTACAATACAATTCACTGTACTTAGACACCCTGTGAGAGCCACTCTGTCTTACAGTGTAGACACAGCCCAAGTATCTTTCTGGGTAAATGATTCTGGGTAATAGGATCTCAGATTTCAAGACAGTGATGAGACAGACAGAGGCTAATTAGCAGTTTAGGAATATCTTCACACTTGGTGGGTTTTGGTTTAGTGGTTTCTCAGCTCATGAAAAAAATTTTCTCATTTGTTCCATGCTGAGGGAATATTGCAACTGAGGTAATGACACTGTATTTCTAGAAGACCAATCACTATGTTCCAAAGGCTATGCATTTAGGCTTCTTCCTAGTGCCAAGTAACAGATGTTATCATGGGAGAGATGCCCTCTTCCCCCTCTAATTCCAGCAGGCAGAGCTGCTGCACCCTGTGAATGTGTAGAGATAATATCCTGTATAGACCAGCCTAGTAGCAGGCCACGTGATAAACTGGGATTCATAATCCAGCATCTTTCTGTTTCCTTAGGTTTCACAGATTATTCTGTGTTTCTGGTTTCTTCCTCCCCTGTGCTAGAGCAGGAAGGTGCTCTGATGATGGATATGATGTTGTATCAGAAAAATGTAAATTCTGGGAGCACAAATTTTCTTCACTCTGCAAGTTGCAAGAGGTTGTCCAAACAGAAGAATAACAGGACTTTCCCCTCTGTTTCTCTCATGACTAGGCAAGGACCACAGCCAGCCATGCTTATGATTAGCAGTCCTCATTAAAGGACCATGAACAGAGGCGGGGTGTAAACTTCAGGAAAGAGCATCCATGCAAGCATGGGCAGGACTGTAATTGTACCAAAGCAGAAATAGCATGTATGACTGCTGTGCACACTGCTACAAAACATGTACTTCACTGTGTCACCTGCTTCTGCAAGGTCTTCCAGAGAAATTGCAATTGCAAAAAGCTGAGCCAGCTGCCCTCTGGCATAGAAAAGCAAATGTACATTAGTGCCTATTTGGCAGTTTGTGTATACTCAACTGCTCTGCTGACTCTGTCCCCATTTCACTCCTGGGATCAAGCCCTCACTGATCATGTTGCATTTATGTGGCGTAGCTTCTGGACTTCTCTCTGAAATAAGGTGTTGAGAACACAGTTAGTTCTAAATTGTGTATTCTGCATTGTGCTGTACTGCACATACTTGAGAGCCTTCAGCTTTGTCTCAGCAGGACTTGCATGATCAAATGCCTCTTGCTCCCCCTCAAGTATACTTACCCAGCAGCATGGCATTGTCATGGTGATCTGCAAAAAGGGATTTCTTGCTGCAGAAAAGGAATGACTGTCCCAGAACAAATACAGTTGAAATAACAAAACGATTGCTTGAAAAGCTCCAAGGATAAAGTCTCAATATATGCTGCAAATGAAACTATTCCACGCAAAAAGTACTGAGTCTACACCAGCTGGGAATTGGTTTGGAGTTCATGTCCTATCCTTGTTTGTAAAGGCAGTATGAACAGAACCAGTTTAAAGCAGAAGAAGGGAAGTAGTAAAAGCAGCTTTTCCCCTGGACCATCAATTTTATGGTACACCTCTGTTCTGTTAATCCATTTTTGCTCCCTGAGAAGAGCACACTCCTCTGGCATTTATTTATCTGTCATGAATTCCTTCAGAGCAATGAAGCAGAGTAGAAGGGTGCTGGTTTCAGCACTAAGAGAGAACTAAGCACCCTCTGGTACATGCACAAGATCCTCAGGGGACCCATAAAGCAGAAACAAATGAGACAAGCTGGGAATCAGAAGGTAGAAAATGTGAGATGTTAGGCATGGTATAAATATCACTTAGAATAACCTTTACCCACTCCTTGCTCATTCACTTTATTCAGCTGAAAGGATCATGGAATCAGATTAGTTCCTGTGATTACTTTTGTTGTTACAATTGAATTTATCACATACCTAGACCCCCTGGCAGCACCAGCATGAGCCACTTCTCCCAGCTGCCTAACAACAAGGAACATGGGTAATTTTTCTTTGATCTGTCATATCTTTCTTGTCTGGCTAACTTGTTTTGATGCCATTCCCTA
This sequence comes from Lanius collurio, assembly GCA_020086605.1. Lineage (NCBI taxonomy): Eukaryota > Metazoa > Chordata > Aves > Passeriformes > Laniidae > Lanius > Lanius collurio. The sequence continues at coordinate 10,538,950 of JACBWW010000026.1, forward strand.
ATGGACCATAGCTGGTAAATCAGAAATCTCTGCCTACAGCAAACCTTTTTTCACCTAAAAGACCTAAAAAGAACAAAACACTGGGGTTTTATTATTATTCTCCTTTTTGATTCCAGCACACCTGAGCTGTCCAGCCAAGTAGGGGACTTTGAACTTCTCATAACTGTAGTTATGAGCAGGCATGTGCTTTGCTTCTTGGAGAATTTTGGAAGTAGTTCACACCAGAGGGCCAAATTAGTGGACTGGAGAATTCTGCAAAATGCAGACAGGGTATGCTGTGCCAACAGACTTAGTTGTCCACTTTCCTCCATCTTTTTTCTTATAATTTTCAGCTGTTGAGGATGCCAAAATTCTTCTATATGCATGGCTGTCCCTTTTCCTAGAGGTAAACTGGTCAATGCTGCACTGATGAGTTTGCATCTGCATTCTGCCATGGCTTGTTCCCTACCAAGACATCTGGGGAGTGTAGGAAGGCTGGCACTGCACCAATGCAATATGAACAGAAGTGGTGATATATTTTCCATATAAGGGTAATCAGAGAAGCTGGCAGATTGACACTGGTCTTTGGGAAAGGCACAGAACTGGAGCAGGTAGTGGGAGGATGCCTGCCCTACTATCCAGTCACTCTCCTGAGATCCTGTGACAGAACAGCACTCATCCATTATGAGCAGCTCAGCTCAAAACAGAGACCTCATGATATCCACAAGACTACTCCCCACACTCCTCCAAATGCAGAAGTTGTTCCTCCCACAGAGAAGTCCTCTTCTCTTTATTTGCCACCCGTGGAAACCTACTCAGGCCTGAAAATTTGCCTCAGCCTTTGCAGCTGACAGGGCAGCTTTGTAGGTTGGTGGTGTGGGTTAAAAGTGGTTGTAGTACAGTTGCTGTACTATGCACTCTCCCAGTCCTCCCCTTGCTCCCCCCAGATAATCTCTTATGTTAAACCCCCAGGACAAAGTTTTCTGTTTCCTGAGGCCAATGCACAAACAGGAGAATTTGAGTTTCTCCTCTGAGCCTGAAGAACTGATGTAGCACACACAACGTCAGGACTGGAAAAGATCCAAATCCAGCTCTCTGGGGCATCCTCAGCATGTTTCTTAGAGACGGAAGTGCCAGGCCACACTAAGAAAGGAACTCTGGTGAAACTGAAAATCATTGTACCTGAAGACAACCACTGCTGGTTTCTGCCAAGTTTCATTCTGGCAAAAGAGGCTGTAGGTCTTCCCTCATCTTGGTCAGCCCACTGCATTTAGAGACATGCAGGAACAGATTTAAAGTAAGAGTTCCCCCTAGAGGAGTGAAGCAATAATGTACACATCATTCCACGTTCTGCTGAGTCCAGGCTCCATTTTCTTTACAGTTACAGTCTGACAGTGGGATAAATCCGTTTAAGAATCCCACTGCCCATGCATGTGCAATAAAAGCAAAACAGTATCAGCTACACAGAGAAAAAGCTGGGCCTTTTGAGGACTATCCATGGCAACAGAGGACAAACCCCTAAATCTTCAAGTTTAACCCAGTCACAGTTCACACAATTCTGCCACTGGAAAGGAAGAAAACATCATTATTGCAAAAACTGTGAGAATTCCAGAGAGTGATCCTGACCCTGTTGTGCTTAGATATTGTGCATCCCTCCACTGCAAGGCTCAGCAGCTAAACATGAGAGATAAAATGAAATCAAAGCACAGAAAAGGGATTAAGCTGTGGTCAAAGTCAAACAGAAGGACAATCACATATACAGAATTTATTTCTATGGAGTCATTGTGTCCCCAAGTCTTGTTATTCACTATTTTTTCATTAATATTGATTTAGAGGAACTTAGTTTTGGAAAAGACTTTGTTTCATATTCTCTGGATATTGCAGGATGCTTTCTTTCTTAAGAAGTATTCAGCACTATGGAAATGCTGCACTTATACATGAGATGTAACTTTATTTGCTACTTTTACTTGAGACTGTGATCACAGTAGGAACACCATGAAGACCAGCTGAGAAGAATTAAGGTTTCCTGTTTTAGCAATATCTGACCAGAAACCTCAATGGGAAAAGCCATGGGATTGTCTGATTTCTAAACCAAACACATGCGAAGGCAGAAGTGACCAGCTAACTTGCACAGAGAAAGAAGACAGCAAATGCCTAGCTGAAAGGAAAAGAAATATTCTTGGAAGGATTTTGTATTACAGGAGACTGATTTAGATACAACCTTTTTGGCTGGGCTCTTCAAAAGAGACCAGAGGAGATAGGGATACAGCTTCCACTTGGAGTCACCTAAACTTCCGGCTGCAATTAAAACATGTTGCGCCTTAGCCTTCTCCACAGATGAATTTAAGCATAATGCCACCTCACATTCATTTATATTTTTCATCCCAAGGGAATGTGATTCCTTCAGAAACATATGGGAAGAACTGTTGATGTCATTTTACACGTAAGGATGGAGAGACAATACCAAATTTTGGTATATCTGTCAGACATGCATATACACATACATAGAGATATATTTAAATTATCTTCCCACATTTTTATGTATGCAATTATTTGTAGAGGTAAGTGGTCCAAGGAAGTTAAAAACAGCTAGAAGATGCAGAGGTTTGCATTGTCTAAATGACCTTTCCAAATATTTGTGAAACAACATATATGTATTTTTTCAAGGCAACTGAAACAATAATAGATATGACAGCCACAACAGTCTGTCTGCATTCTAGTTGCTTTGTTAAACACAAAGGCCCAAAATGTCAATGTGGATTTAGTGTCCCTCATTCGTTTTGACTTTGAAAGTTAAGTTGTGATGAACAATCTGCAAGTTAAGATCTTGGAGCAGTGACATATCCTGCCCAACTAGACCAGTTTTGTGACACAGTTTCATGAAACAATTCATTGCAAGAAAGTGGAAAACGAAGGAAGTGGGGAAAAGAGGATTCAGAAGCAACCTAGGAACCAGCTCAATATTTCGGGAGATTTAGCATCAATCTCATAGACTGTCTCTGTGACCCTGGATAAATCACTTGAATAGTCTTTGCCTTCATACCTAGAGCTAAAAGACAAGGTTTTTTAAATACTCATCCCACCTGACAGCTTTGTCTGCTTCTCAGATTCAAAGCTGAGGCCATGTAAATACAAACTGTAAAAAAAAACAAACCCAGAAATTATAGATTTTATTAAAAGTGCATTGTAAATTATAACATTGAGCAGTGTCCTACAGTTGATGTAGTTCTATGCAGCAACACACTTTTATCTATATTACCCAAGAAATAACACTGTGATTATCTTTATACCTGCTGCTCCATACAACAGTGCTACTCCTGTATAAGATGTTTCAAATGTAGTGTCATGGATAGGAAGGATAAAGTGCACACTCTCATTACTCCTCTGTAATTGGAAAAGCAGATTGGGTGTTCATTGCCTCTGTGAAACAGTAGCTAATACTGCAAAGAAGACTACAAAGCAGGTAAGAGCAGTTATCTGTACTTCACCTTTCCTGCAGAGAGGAAGGAGCAGAGCTCTCAGTAGGCAAGGGGAATAGGGTGCTGAATGTGGTGGCTCTGGCCATGAGAGCTTGGTGCCAGGTGTCCCTGCAGGTCCTCCATAGCTAAATGTCCCCCAGAGCAGTCACTCTCCTCCCTCTTGGGAGGAGGTGGGATGGGAAGACCTCTTCCAGCTGTTGGCACCTTCTTGGCCCATGGACCTCTTTGAGATGCTGTTCAGTGATGAGTGTGGTTAGTCATGGAGTAAATAGAATCAGTTTACATGTGTTTTTTTTTTTTTGCCAAGAGCTGAGGGTTTTTTTCATAACACCTGCCTAATTGTGCTTTATCTAAGCAGTGGTACCTCCCTAACAACTACCCAACAAGATGCTGAAGGTCAGACTATGGGCCTCTGATAATGGTCTAACCATATGAGCAATGCCAGCTCTATGGGCTAGAACACTAAACAAGGCTTGCTTTACAGCTCCAAAATCCCACTTGTCCCACTTCCCACATTGGGAAGTTACTTGCATCACAAATAACATTCTCTGCAACACTCTGCAGGTCTTGGTGTGCTGGACTATAACAATAAAGTGCTCCTATTTCACTACAGCTTTTGAAGTTCTCATGTACACTTTTAAACTCACAACTTCTTCAACTTCTGACTGCTTAAGTCAGGTAGCACTTAACAGGTTTTCCCTTTGTTTCCAACTTTTTAACCTTCTTGATAATTTTTTTTGCATTCTTTCTGTTATTTACACATTACCATTACTGAAACTAATTTTTATCAGCAATTGCCTCTTTTAAAGCTGTTCTACAAAAACTCACACTGTAAAATAAAATATAAATATCTGTCAAATCTATTATTACAGTTTGGCTTAAAATGCAATTATTCAGGCAGGTCTTTTAACTGTTACTCCAGGTTACATTCATTTATTTATTAAGTTGGAACTGCTTGTTTACATTATGTTTTTCTTTATGAACAGGGTTTTTGTTACATCTTAGGAAATGTTAATTTAATATAAACTTGTTGGTGATTAAAGTTGCTGCTTTAGTGTCTTTGAGACTTGGAGATAAGAGAGGATTTATTACACCAGCTGAAGTCCAAGTTTTAGTCTATAGCTTCACTGTTCAGTTTCTTAAACAAGAGATACCGTTAGACTAAATTATTTCTTAGGTCCCGTGTCTGTAAGCTTTTTTTTTTTTAGATTTCCTCTTGTACTTCTAGGACTGGCATAGGTTACTGGGTAAATTTCCAGCTAGCATGTAGTCATTCTTACTATGTTTAGGGCACAGTGATGCACCCTAGTGCCACTGCACGGAAGCCCAGTGTGTTCTGCTTGCTTTGCATCTCCAAATTCTGAGTTCACATATCATCTTTCTGCCCTTCAAGTCTTTCATTGTTTGACTTCCTCTTTCATTAATGCACAGATTTCACTTGTGCAATGGCATCTGCGCTGTATCTAAGCAGTGTGACATCCCTAACAACTACCTTGCAACATGTCGAAGGTCAAGCCATGGGCCTCTAATATTGGTCTAACCACTCCACTGCCTCTGTAGCTCCATAAGCCAAGACACTGGCCAAAGGTAATGTAAAAACGGAAGCAGCTTTGCAAATGATACCTGATAAAAGCCCCAAAATCTCCTTCTTACACATTTTCTAATGCTGAATTCATCATACTCTTACTGTACACCCGAAGTTGTACAGTACATATTCTGGTAATGAAAACATACTCGGTATTTACAACATCAAGATATTGCTAATAAACTTCCTATTACTTACCATCACTATCTATTGTCTTGACAGTGTTAAGAAAAGTCTGTCTAACTATGTGAAATAAGCAGTACCAATGAGGCCAGAAAATAACTGTCACTTGTTTAGTAAGGCAAATCCAGAAAAATGCAGAGTGTTTATCATTTATCTCTATTGCAAGGAAGAGTTTAGTTTCTTTCATGCAACTCCTTAGTTGCATGAAAATAAAACTCCAAAATTATTCATAAATTTGTATCTTTGATCTTTTAAATGCAGGCTTTGCATGGTCATCAGTAATTTCTGTAACCAAACATCTGTCTCTTTTTTGTTCAGCTTTTGTATTATTGCTAATAAACCCCCAAGTGTTCTCTATCTGCAGCAGGAACAATGGTTGCACTTGCAGAACTCTATTAATTACACCCTTGGCTATAACCTTCTCTATCAAAATTAACAAAGACAAAGCAGGAAGTCTGCCCTTGACTGCAGATTTGCTCATATGTTAAAAAAGCCAGTTTGACTTCCTGTGATTATTCAAGAACTTCCATTCATTACTGGTAATAATTACAGCTTTTATACTTTTTGATGTCAAAGCATGCCTTTGTGAGGAATTAAGAAGTCTTAAAAATCAAAACTCAATCATGCTTCTGGAGAAAAGCCACAAACTGGAAAATAGCCACAATAGTTTGAAGAAGCTTTTCAGAAGAAAACAGAACCTGGAGACTTCAGCCCCATGACACAAGAAGGGTTCACTAGAACATTTTCCAGGGGCAATCTTTACCACAGATGTAAGATTCTGTCTGACTCAGCAGGGCAGGCTGGGCACACCATGCCACATGCCTCATGACACAAGAAGGGTTCACTAGAACATTTTCCAGGGGCAATCTTTACCACAGATGTAAGATTCTGTCTGACTCAGCAGGGCAGGCTGGGCACACCATGCCACATGCAAACCAGTAACAGAAAAAGGGTAAACAACTGCAAGTCAACTCACCAATCAAAACAATTCTGAGCCTATTATTGACTGGTTCCAACTTTTCAGAGAACTGTGAGTATCTTGATTCCTTTCCACAGACTGTCAAGAGACAATGTTAGATTGTTGAGTGTTTTGCCCAGATTAGAAAAATTTAATTTGTCTGTTTCAGTTCTTCTCAAGGGACTTTAAATCACCCAAGTGAGTCACATGCATCTGCTTCTTCCTTGCACTTTTGTCTCCAGTGTAGAAAGCAAAATTAAAATGAAACTAAAAAATCCAGTGGGGTCTGGATTGAAAGCCTGGGAGAAGTCTGCCTTGCCCGACTTCCAACAGCAGGGAGGCTTGGCTGCCATCAGGGTCTTCTCTCACACACACCCTCATCCACATTACAAAACACTTGCAACTCAGGTTTGGCCTCCTTATTCTTATCCATATTTGGTAATATGAACTTTATGGCAATATGAAAAGGTCTTGGAGATTTGTAATACCTTCCTACAGTACTCTCTAATTTGCTCCAGCTACTTTTGAAGTTGTGGCCTGACTTAAGGGACAGTTTCTTCCTTGGTGGATAGTATTGTGGTTCTCAGAGGTAGTTCACCCACAGAAAAATGATCCTTTTGCCTCACCATGAATCCCTGCTTGGGGCTGTGTCCACACTAATCACAAACAGAACTTCAAAACCAATGGAAGCCCACAGACTGCAGAATGTCCTTTCTACCTTGTTTGTGATGAACAAGAATGGATATCAGGGCACTTCCTTACCTGCTGCCCTGTCTCTCCCTGCAAACAGCAGGACACATCTCTGCTCTTGAGCCAGGGAGGAGAAAGCAGGGTGTGCTGCCCCTGGCTAGCTGTGCCTGCTGACCCCTCCTTAGCTGCAAGCAGACATGCTCTGACAGCACCTGAACCACTACTGGCTCAGAGCACTAGCCAAGCTCAGAGGAAAGGATAAGGGAAGGGGAGGGGACAGTTTGCTTAGAAATATTTACCCAGAGACTCACAGGGATGTAAGTGCTGGATTATGGAAGATTGAGACAGGAAACAGATCCATTGAACATTTAGGGTTATTAGCTACCTGCCTTTAGCATGTCATCAATAGATGTGTGTGTGCATATGTGTACTCTTTTGAGACCCTTTATCCACATTTCCACATCCCAATTGATATCAAGGTTCTCAGGTCTGAAGAAAATCAGACCTAGCACATTTGAAATTCAGATCTGCTATTATAAAGTTGCTGGATGTTGTGGTTAAGAACCTTGCCTGTGTTGCTGTGTGGTTGTCAATGGGCAGTCCAGAATAGAGCATCCTGCTCCAGAAGGCATCCAGTTTAAATGTTAAGCCCAAGGGACAGCGAGACAAGTCAGAAGATGACAGAAAACAAGGAGACCATTAATTAGTGTGGCAAATAATGCTATATTATCCCTGCAGCTCAACTTGGGAGGCATCTCAGCAAAACGGAGTTTGAGAACAGTGTGGCAGCTATGTACATGTTAATGACTGCAGATGAGATGAATGTCCTCATCTGACTAGTCTCAGTCCTAACAATCCTTAGAAATCCTGCTACAATGAAATTTTTAAGGGTCTTGAGAAGCTGCTACAGCTCCTGAGGCACTTCATGAAGTAAATGTTATGGCATGAGCAGGCTTTGAGGTGTCCAAAAGCAAAGCCAGGAAGCATATATTTAGCTTTACAAAGAGATGGGAGCCCACAGAAGAAGGTGAAGAGAAGGGTAGACTATTTTCAGTGACAGTAATATGTATGCTCTTTCAACAATGAGCTCTATTTTCCACAAACCTCTTTTCTGTCCATGACTGGGTTTCCCATGGCTTTTCTGACAACAGCATCACAGCAGATTATCCTCAGCCTTTTACAGAATCACCATCAAAGCAGCATAATGTGAAGGCAGCCATTATAAAAGGCACCTCTTTTACTTATGTTACCTGCCACCCTAGTTGGAACACTTTCTCAGGTGAGAAAAACAGGCAAAAGCTTATAGCAGGAAAACTCTCTGACGCTGAACTGGCACTACCCCTCTGTCCATGGCTACATTTAGCTCATGCTGTAAGTCTGTATTTCAGCTCCCTTATGTCTCACCCTATATCCTGAAGAGTAATTTTTCTTCAGGTAGACTGTTTCCTTAATGTGCAGAGGCAGACTGGGGTTTGGCATTACCTTGGTTCTTACATTATAGACTGTACTTTCAGGGACCAAACCGTCCAAATTTGTCTCCTCTGTTTGAAATTATGTTTATACTTTGGCCATAAAATACACTTTCAGTAAGGGAAGTGCATTCAGTAAGGAATTTGGAGAATGCCTTTTCATTTATTTTTCCAGTTTGCAGCTATGCAATCTGAAATGGCAGGGCTTTCAGAAATGGGACAAATTATTCTGCTTTTGACTGTATAGATAGTATATATCATCCTCACTTTAAAATAAACTTTTCTAAATGGGAATTTAGGTTTTACAATCTTGGCTTCAAAGGGAGCCTGCAGAAACTAGGTGCTCCAACTCTCATCTTTTTATATCACAAATTATCCCAGAGTGAAAGAAATACCTGTTTGCAGGCCTAATTTAGATAGTGTCTGACCATTGTAGGCACTGTTCAGACAAAAGGAAACACAACCAAAAATTTACTTTGTTAATACCTTTTTGTCTCTTTTCTAGGATACACACTAATCATTGCTACAGGAAGATGTGCTGTGGATTTAAGTCACTGTTTTGTAGAATGCTTAAGAGAAGTCACATGGTGGAGCAGCCTGAAATACCATGGTGCTACCTGTCCTGCCACTGTGTCCTATTAGATTGCTTTAACAAGCCTGCCAGGACAATGGAATTTTCTCTTTCTCCCAGAAAAAAACTATTAACTGCATTGGTTGTTGGCTCGGCCAGAGCCCTTCTTCCAGATGAGGTCTCTAGTACAGTGCAGTGCAGCTCTGTCTTGATTTGATTCTAATGAAATTCATTATAATGCTAGCCAGAGCTCTTTTCATTTTTCTCTTAAATGACAACTCTCTGGAATTTGAAAAAACACATTTTCCTTGTGGTCAATTAAATTTCATCAGATTTGGAGTCCGTTTTCCCAGTGAGGAGAACCACCAAAATAAAAAAGAAAGAAAGTTACACAAAACCACTTTGATTCCCTATTATTCATGGAATACAATTAGATGCTAAAGGAAGTAATTCTTCGGTAACAGTGGTACTGGCTGTTATTAAATCCCTTCACCTACTTTTACATTATGTTCTCAGTTCTTTATGTACAGACTTGTTTGGATTACAACTAGTGCACTACTGAAAGGAGGTCACTCAGTTTGAAAGTAGGTACTGTTTGGCCTTGTTCAGGACACAGGAAAACTTCATCTGGATTAATCAGTGTAGATTGTCAAGTCATAGTCCATTTGGTAAAAATGGGTATTATTTCCTGTCAGAAAAAAAGAAGAATGACGCTATCAGATAAGGGTGGAAGATAGTTTTCTGTATTATCTTAATTTAGTATCTCTAGTCTGATGAGACTAGAGAGTGTTAATATGTTCCTTATCATCTTGGTTTGAAAATCTACACTGCAAGTTTCCTGCAGGTGGTTCAATGAATTATCTGCCTCCTCTGTATCTGGCAATTCCAGGAAAATCGTGATGATTCAGTTCACTGGCTTTAGATTCCAAGGAAGATGATAGACAGAGCCCTCTTACAAAGAGATGACATCTATTTCCAAAGTACTTGAAAACTGACAGGGCAGGAAATAGTTAAAGAAAAAACCACCAGCAACCCAGAACTGAAGTGATTTGGGCCAGGCCAAACACAAGATGGTGAGAGGGATAGAGATAAAAAAGTTTGCACCCACTGGACAAATAAGTTTTTTATCCAAGCATCACAGCAAACATTTGGTAAATGGTATCCTAGTCCTGACCATAGAAGTTTATTCTAAATTAACTTTCCTTTGTCCTGGTCAGATTACATTGTTAACTCTCACTAAATTTATTGCAGGCAAATTTAGATGTATCCTGGCTGTATCTGTGTAGGTCTGGACTCTTCTCAGGATGAACAATTGTATTTGGATAGTTTCTTTCACCAAAGAAAAATGACATTTGAGAGGCACACTTAGAGAGTTTAGAAAAATTTATTTTAAAGTGAGGATGTTATCAGCTCAAAGTCCAATATTGTACAAGAGGCCAACATTTGATTGGTGTTTGTTGCGAAATTCTCAGTTAATATCACGAGTTTAAGCCATTTTCTGCAAAGTGAGTGATGTTTACCCTAGAGGTCCCGCCTTTTGTTCAGTAGATCTGCCAAAAGTAGACCTTTTCTTGTGTTTCTTATCTATGCTGAAGTCTTTGCTGCACCAAATCAGAGAGCAGATTTCCAGGCAAGAGGAAATGTATGCTCATGTAATATGAATGCTGGTGTAAATAGGCCTTGTGAGTTCACTCAGCAGTTCCTGTATCACTTGTGCGTGTTCTGATGAAATGAAAAAACTGATATTAGAAACATTATATCCTGTCATGTCATGTCATCCCTGTTCCAGTGGCTAACAGTTTCCCTTTAAGAACTTGTAACATATATAACTCAAGATTTTTCAATTTACAAACAGAGTTTGGAGCAGCTCAGGTGTAGTGGATGTAGAAGCCTTCCCACAGCAAAAATACTGGAGATGCTAATAAAGTTTAACTGAAACACTTCTTCACTTTTTTTCATCTTAAGAATTTGAGTTATTCGAAGTGTTGGTCTTGTACAAAGAAAATTTTGTAGGATTGAGAAACAGATTTTCTGTTCTTCTAAGTAATAGGGCCTATTCTCAGTTTGTAAAAATCTAACTGGATAATGAAGGTTATCATCCTTTTAAAGATCAAAACCTTGTAGTGCACTGAGATTCACACTGACTTCACAGTATGCTTAGCCATAGTCAGAGCATGCCAGTTTCTCACAGTGAAATTGCACTCCAGATAGAGGTCCTATATAGATGTGGCCATTTGTAGTTTCCTCTTCAAATAGACAGGGAATAATGTGTTCACATGGACTGAACCTAGAAGTTTTTAGCTGTGAACATCTTACAGGCAGCATCTAATACCAAGATTTAAAGTGACAAGTAGTAAGAGTAATGATGACATTATTCTCTGCTTGTAAGGCCAATTATTGCCTCTAATTCATGATGTTCTAGTTACAGATGAGGCAGCTTTTCCATTACAAGCTTCTTCTCCGTGTCACTTGAAGCTGACATTTCTCACAGTAGCTGTCAGTCCAGTCATAAGAGGATTTTATGATTAATGAGATTCACTTTTTGCTGTTTCCAAGGTGCTTCAAATCCCACATAGTAAACTAGAGGGAAAAGTGGGACACTTAAGGCTGATGTGTTCAGCCTAGAACAGTGTCAGCTTTTCTGTTGAATCTTAGCTGTACATGGGTGATTTTTTGTCACAATGACCAAAGCTTATTGTAAAGTAGAAGACCATTAATGTCTTCTCCGATGTGCAGCCATGCCCACACAGTTCCCTGAAAGCACTTTTTTTGAAATGCAAATGGAACTGTATGATCTTTGCCTTGCATTGAAGGGAAGGCTGTAGAGATGCATGCTCTTCATATTTTTTGCTTCCTTCAGTTATTTGGAATACTATTTTTGAACAATGTTAGATTTTATTTTGCCAGTTTTCCTTTTGATTTTTGTCAATTTTTTTACCTTTTGTATTTGTGCTATGGTAGCTTTTAGAGTCTCCAGCTGGTATTAGGGCCCTGTGGTTCTTTGCATGTACTCAACACTGGGATTTTGATGGTGTGGAACAAAGCAGGATTGTTTAAGCAGAGAGGTGACTGACAGGAATACAGCTGAGGTCTACCCTGAGAGATATGGAGAAAGTAAATAAGGAAATTAAAGTTTCTCATACTAAAAATATTACAGGATGCCAAATTAGACCAAGGGGTAGCATATTCATAACAAAGGAAAGGACATGGCTCTTCTCCTAAAATGTAGGTGAGCTGTGGGTGTCCTTCCTCCAAAAATATTGCAGGCTTAATTTTGCCTGGATTCAGAAGGAGACAGGAGAAATTCATGGAAAACAATTCATCCTGTTCCACTTGGAGGGTGGTTAATTCATAGAATAATGCTTGTGGCTTATGATGTTTCCAGAACCACAAAACTGTTAACAAATGTGAACATATTCTGGAGTAGCATAATTGCAGCTCTATCCTGACTTTACATGGATTCTTAAGTATCTGGTTTTGTACGTTGCTGGGATTCAGAACCACATGGGCCTTTGGTCTGATCCAGTTTGATTCTTCTTATGTGCTTTATATTGCAGTCTTTGAATTGTTTTTTTTTTTCAAGAAAAAGAAATGAGCTTTGGGGAAGGAAATCCATATAAAAGTGGTTGTTGATCTCTATGTAAGTCGGGTGGCATTCAAACAAAGTCAGCTTCTCATAAGAGAACTAAAGAAAACCTAAACAAATTTTGACAACTGAAGGTGCTGCAAATGTAATTATTTCCCCACATGTGTACACAAGGGCAGCTCAGGACAGCTCAGTTGAATAGATCCAAAATATTGGAAATGGGAAGGGCAATATTTGGACATGTCTGTTTTGTCATTGGAAAAAAAAATCTCTTGAGAACAAGAGGGAGCTTCCCCTGAGTTAATCCAGTCTTCAGACTGGTTCAAGAAAGCTCTCTGGACTCAGTAAATTACCGAGAAAAAGAAAATATATATGTAGTGACATCTAAGGATGTAATTGATTTGCAGATTCCTGTCATGAGCATTTAATAGGGTCAAGCCATCATACAAGGATGTTACTGTCTGCTGACCTCAAGCTGTCTGCTCTCAGGGGTTGGAAATATTTTAAAGCAGATGAAACCCTGGTGTTTTCCACTAGCTGTGAAGGGTCCAGAGGCTATGCATTAAACAGAACATGAAGTCTAGAAAATAATTGATTGGTGTTTGTTGCTGTGAAGTCTAGAAAATAATCCACACAAACCCTGCAAAGTCCAGTGTGCTTATATCCATGTGACAAAACATAGACCTGTAGGTTTTATACAAATGTGTGTCAGCAATGAAAAGTGAAGAATGGTTCGCAGATGCATTTACAAACAAACTCTATTTTCTCTATATTCCATAAGCTAGAGCTTTTTGCCACTTTGTAATGTTTTCTGAGTGTATCAAATACTTCTTCTATCAAGAAACTGAAGGTAACACTATATTGGTAAGTGAATTGGGAGCTGTTTCATTCTGATGGGTCAGGGAACTGCAGAGTTCCCTGCTCTGGGATTCATTGGTAGATAAAGCTTTCTGGAAAGGCTAAACTAGACAGGTACTCCAGCAGAATGAAGCTGAGGTTTAGGGAGACTTGAAGAATGAGAAGCTCAGCAAGTACATATGATCACTTTCTCCTGCACCTAAAAGCTGGATGGGACCCAAAGGGAAAACTCTGAATGAGAATTTATTTAAAAGAAGGATTTTGCTAAATGCAGGGACTCTTTTATCTGTACTCAGCTTTGGAGTGAGTCCATTAATCCATCTCTATCCAAGAAGCACTTCACGAACTTTTCACTGAGTCCACACAGACCTCATTGCCAGCCACAACTGCTCACATGCACTGTTTGGCAAGGAAACTTGGAATCATAAATTCAAAGTTTTGCTTAAAGATTTGGGGGACTGAGCTTGCAAAGTCATGTTAATATGTTACAGCGAAGAGCCAGACTTCGCAATTACCCAAAGAAGAAGGGAAGATTTACAGTAAAATTCCTTTCCCTTAGGCAGGCACATCCCAGCTGCCTTATCCTGATACTTTTTGACAGGTGGCAGTGCAGAAGGATTGTATACTTTTAAAAATCTATTTTCAGGAGGGATAGGGGTAAATTTTCTTAATTATGCTAATTTGTCCAGTAAGATTTTACTCATAACAGCTCTTCCTTGTTGCATGTTTACTTCTTTGCTGTGCTTCACTGTTTATCTCTAAAACCCTCAGAAATCTGGCATCCAGATTCTTAAGCCATAAACAATGATCACAGTCATAGAGACAACAAAGCTGTAATTTCTGTTACTCAGTTTTGTGTTCTGTTGTAATATTGCTCAACTGCCAAGGACTCAATTTTGATCTTGCTTTGTTTTGTTGTTAAGCTCACTAGAGGGTAGAGAATGGAAAAGAAAAGGGAAGTGGTTTTCTGAAGAAGTTAGCTTACATTTAGGAACCTCAGGGGCATGGTCTTATTTTCAAGGTTATATATATTAAGGAGATATTTTCTTTTCTATGTGTTGCTTTCCCTAAAAAATCCCCTGGTGGTTTTCTGTCACTTAAAAATTGTGTATGCCCACACTGGTGATCAAAGGGAAAGTCCCACCCTAGTATTCCAGTTCCCACTCCGCTGCTTCTGCTTCTGCTGGCATAAATATTTATGCAAAATAATAGTCAGCCAGGTCTAAGAACATATCAGCTGAAATATATAATTAAAAAAACATACTTAAAATCCATCAGACTTGAGCTATTGTAAACCTGCACATATCCTTCACCCAGCACAAAGAACGCCTACTGAATTGCAGTAGGCTGCAGCATGAGATGTGGCTGCCTCTCTTAGTGGTGAAAAGGATTTTCAAGGGATAGAGCCCATACACTTCATCCCTGCAGCACCAGACAGCACCAATGTCTTCATCCTGCATTTGCAGGGTGAGTCTTCCATGTGTGATAGTAATGTATCCTAGCATTTCCAAGGGGATAGCTGACTTGATGAATTAAAAGTGCTGTCTCTCTTTATTTTGCCCCAGAGAGAGTGTATTAGTTAGGAGAGCCTGTTCCTTAAATGAGGTTTGGGTCTAGTAGGGCTGTTATGTCATAATCACAGCATTCAGATCTTCAGATTATTGCAAGGAATTGGTATAACTGCTTGGAAGGTTTGTTGTCTTCCCCATGTTATTCTAGGAATAAAGCATTCATGCACAGATTGACATAAACTAGGCCAGACTCTGTTCTTGTTCAGAGTTATTCCCATGGGACTTGACTGTTTCCTTGGCAATACATATGCTACACAGAGTAAGACACTTACATCGGGTCTTCTTTTATATTTTAAGAGCTGTGCTGGCACAAAAGGACCAGGTTGCATTCTTGAACACTGTTTTCTGGCTCCAGTCAACTGTTGGCACATTAGAGAGACAAAGAAGAGGAGACAAAGGGGGAGATACTGCTGTCCATGTCAGTGCATGCAGACTCAAAGAGCAGAAAAGAGATGACTGACAATCTCAGTGAACTTAGAACTTGAAATACTTTCTGTGTTCTGGAAAATGAAATGGAGTTATTTTGTATTCCTTGTCAAGTTTTAAATCTCTTTCCGTAACCACCAGAAAAATGTTTTCTTTGTTGCTATTAATAGCTGATGGATTTTAAAAAATGAACAGATGGGATTCTTTTTGGGTTTGTTATTCACCACAAGACACGTTTCTGCCCTGCAAACATAATAGGTGCAGTGTCCGTCACTGTCCACAGGGAGGGGAACAAATCCCAGCTCCTAGCACGCACTGCGATTTTTGAAGAGAGAAGGCAGCTCATCCACACTTGAGCAAAGTGAAGAGAATCTGATTGTATTTTACTAAGCACACCAAATGTCCTGGCCGAGACTGCAGGGTAAATTTACATTTTATTTAGATAGAGGCTATTTTAACCATTAGTGTGAACCTGAAGAGGAAGAACAACATGTTTCTATACTATTTTACTAGATCAGAGTTGTAATTTACTGGTAGTCATGAGCAGGAAATCATGAGAAAACAAGATTAAATTGAACTTTTAAAGGTACTGAACAAGAGTACTGCTATGTCTGCTGTCCTCGTCATATTGAATCTAGGTCCAAGCTGTTTCCTCCATTTGTAGAACTTTTGAGGGCAAAAGTGTTCTCCTTCACCATGCCAATAAGCATTTCTTTCCTGCATCTCCTCTTACATTCAAGAGATGTTTTATTTAATCATTTCCTCTTACACTCTACCATAAAAGCACGCCTTTCCACCTGTTTCTACACAGACCTGATGCTAGCAATTCTGCTCTCCATGACAGATTAGTCTGTGCTTTGGTCAAACCATTTTGGCACAGGATGCAATAAAAACTGACCAACTCGATATGATGGAAGTTGTCCCTGCCACTGGCAGGAGGGTGGGAACCAGATGATCCAAGGTCCCTTCCAATCCAAATCACACTGTGATTCTATGATCCTATCTCCTACAAAGAGTATTTGAGGGTGAAAATGTGGTCACTTAACCTGTTCCATACACTCTTGATGTGAGGGGTGATGCCTTGGCAGAGGCATACCTCCAGAGTACACCAAGACTGTGCTTCTCCATCATGCCATTTCTTCAAGGAGGATAAACAGTGCAGAGGCACTAACTCACAACCCTATAGTTCTGCAAACAGCAGAGACATGCGAGAGTGGGACCATGATGACACTGGCATGGTTAGACATCTGCCTGGGGTGCTTTTTTACTGTGCTCCATTCATGAGGCTTTAAGGGATTTGAAAAAAAAACCATAAAAGAAAGGTGCCCTTCTAATCACATCCCTTAGCAAGGAAGTCCAGAGCCTTCACTCTTAGTTTAAAGTTGATGCCTATTTTTCAGGTGTTTGAATGCAGCCACAGTGCTCAGGATGCTAGTCAGCCTGAATGGAGTCTAGTACAAAGGATCTCCTCCCACGAATGTTACTGGACCAACAATGGCAATGGGGAAATCCAATTTAAGCTGATCCACATAAACTAAGTATACTGACCTGTCAAGCTCTTATGTCATTCTCACTATAGTATTGCAAAATTCCATGAGAAGGCCAATTTAGAGAATGATAAAGACCAGCTGATAGCTTAAAAAAGGACCTACACTGTTTCTATTTAAAAGCATTCAAAATTTCATGAGAATTCAAAACAAAAGTGAGAAAATATTCTGATGTTGACAGCCACTGTAGCAAAACCATGTAGCTTCTTTTACATCTTGAGTGGGAAAAAATGTCAGCTGAAAACAATACCTGCAAAATCAGCCTGTTTTGTTGAGATGAAAAGGATTCCTAACATATGCTGTGGATCCGTGCTGGAAGTTTTGCTAGAACATGTTTTGCTCAGCTTTCACATGAAAGTATGACATACTTTTTCTTCATGGTTTTGCCTAATACATGCAGAGAGATACTTGTTCAGATTTGTTTAGATCATGTTTGTTTTCCTGGGTTTCTTCTAATGGAGTTTTGGTTCTGAGTGGGAGACACTTTTGAGTCATAATGACGTGTGTGACTGATAATGCGATGAAACACTGAGGAGTGGGCAAAATCTAAGTAATTTCTGGCTGGTCTGTAGTGCAGAGCTTAAATTGGGGATAGTGCTCTTGACAAAGCAAACATCTGGAGCTCTTTCTAAGTAAACACGTGATTCAGACACAACTTGGTACTGCCTGAGACTGGAGTGCAGAAGTCAATTGCTGCAGGGATGAATAGTGCTGGAAGTAATAATAGGCTATGCTCTTCTGAAAGTACAGATGAATGGAAGAATAATATTGTTATTTTTCATGCAGTTATCAAGTCAGAGATTGAAGACTGCTTATAGCAAGACATAACTACTTAGCTGCAGGTTAAGCAGAGTTTAATCAAGCCATGTTCTGTTACACAGAGATTTGTTTCTATCCATGGGTAAGGCACTCTTCCTGTGAGCAGTAGCAAAAATCCAGGGAGGTGATAAAAAACCAATTTTCTTCTCAAACAAAGCCTATAATTAAATTTATCAGGCAAAGATTTCTGTAATATTTTTTCTGTGATTTGTGTTACAGCCAGGTAAAATCTATCAGTAAGAGTTTTCATTTTCAGGTTAAAAATATTTCATGAGATATCTGTGCTTTTGAGAATATTTGAAAATTAACTTGTGAAGATCCTCATTTGGCTACTTGCCTAGAGAAACTAATATAATAATAAATAATAATATTAAAAACAATAATAATAATAATAAAAAGAAAGTGAAGAAGTGCAATTTAGAAACAAGTTAAACTGTCCAATAGATTTTCCTGGCCTAGGTTTCCAAATAGCCTGATGTTGCTACATCTTCTTTGTGTAACTTACAAAAGGAAAAAAAAAAAAAGTAAAAATAAAGTGGCCCTTTTTTTTCCTTTGAAGGAAAAAAAATTAAAGAATTGCTGCACCATGATGCTTAAGAAGTCAGCTAAAATATATGCACTTTTGAAGTTAAATTGCCAAGTTTCAGTCCTGAAAATGTGTATGCACAACTTAGGTTTACATTTGTGGTATGTTCTATGGGCTTCAATGCTAAAGAAAGATTTAAGAGCGTGCACGACGTTTGACAGGACTGCAAGGAAACAGGGCTGTTTACAGTTTGGCTACTGTGCTTCTGTCTCTGGCAGGACTGTGAAATATTACAGCAGTCTGAATTTAAATACTTTGATTCATTGCTCTACTGCGTAGAGAAAATGTCTGTAACTCAGAAGCTGAAATTATTCTTGGATAGGAGATGCCTTTGGATTTTAACAGAAGTGTCAGAAAGAAGTTGCTGTAATGTACAGGAGTAGAATTCCAATTGAACCTTGAAAGAAAAACTTGATTGTCTAAAAATAGTAAGCTGTTTGAAATGGTTATGTATTTTTTCTTTCCCACTTATGAGGAACATAAAAAGCAGTGGGGTTTGCAAATTCCTGCTTTCAGATTGTGCAGCTGTTGCAGACGTATAGTGCTTTGTGTAACATTGCCCAGCAGACACAGGTACTATGTGCAGGTTTTTGCACTCTGGGATGCAATTTGAGATTGCAGAAGCCTTTAGTCAACTGCAGTTTGGGGACAGGAATCAACAACTCCCCATGCACTAATTCATTTTGAACTTGTGAGGTTTTGGCTACTCTTGTGTGAGCAGGCTGTGTATTCCTCTCACAAGTGTAGCACATCCTTCCAGCCCAGTTTCTCATTTGCCAACCAGAAAGTTTCCACCTTGCAAGTGGTGGCTTATCATGATAGAGACAAAAATGAAAATTTATAATCAAGGACCTGGCATGGGTTCAGATCTCCTTTCCATGCAAATCCAAAGTGAACCAACTTGGTAAGCAGCTGTTAGTAGCAATTAGTTATTAATTAAAATTGTAAGAACTATAAATAATCAGTCATAACACCACCACCACCAATGTGTTGATAGATTAATTTCACTAAGGTAGGTACGGTGGCACCATCTGAATGTCATTTTCTCCAGGAAAGAGAAGTATTTCACAGCAGTGAATGGCAAAAGCAGGACATAGCTTGCGACCTGAATATCTGTACAGATCCAGGCATAAGAAATCCTTTGGAGCAGAATAGAGCTGGACAGGAATAGAAATGTGCAATACAAAAGCAGCTATCAATTCCATATGTTTCTTCTGAGTTTTTTCTAATTTGGTATCATGCTAAGAAAATGTCTCTGAATGAAGGCTTTGTCAAAACTACATAAGTTTTTGTGGACTGGGGAGAAGTGAACGGTGGAGACATCTTCACTTCAGCAAACTTGAAACTGTTTCCCCTACATGCTCATAGGTATCTCAAGAAGTGTGGGTTAGCTGAGGGGAAAGGGAGGTGAATTGAGAACTGGCTGAAGGACAGAGCTCAGAGGGCTGTGACCAGTGGTACAGGGTGTAGCTGGAGGCCTGTAGCTGGTGGCGTTCCTCAGGGGTCAGGGCTGGGTTCAGTCTTGTTCAACTTATTCATCAAGGACCTGGAGGCAGGGACAGACCCTCAGTGAGTTCCCTGACAACACAAAGCCAGCAGGAGTGGCCAATACCCCAGAGGGCTGTGCTGCCATTCAGTGAGACCTGGACAGGCTGCAGAGTTGGGCAGAGAAGAAACTCAGCAGGGGCAAGTGCAGGGTCCTGCCCCTGGGGAGGAACAACCCCAGGCACCAGCACAGGCTGGGGGTGACCTGCTGGAAAGCAGCTCTGTGGAGAAGGACCTGGGGGTCCTGGTGGACAACACGCTGTCCATGAGCCAGCAGTGTGTCCATGTGGCCAAGAAGGCCGAGGGGATCCTGGGGTGCATTAGGAAGAGCAATGCCAGGAGGCTGAGTGAGGTGGTCCTGAACCTCTACTCAGCCCTGAAGGGGCACACCTGGAGAGCTGTGTCCAGGTCTGGGCTCTTGAGTACAATAGACACATGGAGTTCTTGGAGCAGGGCCAGTGGAGGGCAAAAAAGATGATGAGGTGACTGGAGCATCTCTCCAGAGAGGAAAGGCTGAGGGAGCTGGGGCTGCTCAGCTGCGAGAGGAGATGACTAACAGATCTTATCAATGCATACAAGTATCTGAAGAGGATGGAGCCAGGCTCTTTCCACTGGTGCCAACTGACAGAACAAGGGACAATGAACACAAACTTCCACACAAAGTTCCACCTTTATGAGGGAGAACTTCTTCACTTTGAAGGTGACAGAACATTGGAAGAAGTTATCCAGAGAGGTTGTGGAGTTTCCTCTAGAGATGTTCAAGACTGGTCTGGACACGATCCTGTTGTACCCATTCTAAATGAGCTCCAGAGGTCCTATCCAGCCCTAGTGAACCTATGACCTAAAGATATTTCTTGAGTATAAGGAAAACTGGTAAAATCTAATCTAATCTGAAGACTAGAAAGACTTTGTGATCCAATCAAAAAAATCACACATGAAATCTATGTAAGATCCAAGAAAAATTAGATAATTAGATGTGTTCATGGGTATGACTAGCATGAAGGCAATTGAGATTGTATTGAGCAAAGTGGTGATAGGTATCTTGCTATCTTGTTATCATTTAAGCAGTGGACCTCTGGAATCTGCACTGAGGAGAAGTGCTGACCTTGCTTTTTCATCCTCAGCAGTGATTTACAGACAGTATAAACCTAGTTTTCCCTTATGGATCTTTACTACCATATGGAAGGTAGCCCAAATGTAGCACACAGTCATCTATGCTCAAGCAAATGTCCTTCTTAATGTTAGGCACTTTCTTGTTTTCCTTTCCACAACTCATGGACACTGCAGAAAAAGGGATAGGGACACCAGTCCTGCCAGCTTCAGGGAGTGAGTTGAAAATGCAGCTGCTTCTGTGTGTTTAGGTGTGTGGGAGAAGAAAGGGAAGGGGAGGCATTTCAGACCTATATAAAGGGTACCAGCAGATCTCAGGGCTGCTTCTGAGATCCTCCCAGATGGACTGGGCCAGCATCGCCACCTGACCTGGTTGTATTCAACTTATCCCAAGAAAAATAAGTGAGAAAAACAAAATGGCTGCCTTGACCTATTTGTCTAGTCTTCCTTTCCAGATAGAAACAGGGCACAATTCCTCTGACCAATTTAGCTACTCTGCAACATGACATTCCAGGCTAGCAGGAGACTGTATTTCCTTGGGTGCTCCCACATCTTTCTGTAGTTCTCTTGAAACTGGGCTGAAATGAAATGCATCCTCCCACATATCATTCTGCTTTCCAGAATAAGAAGGAAATATCTACAATTTGACCAGGGATAAGAACTTGCACAGCTATTGCCCAGACTGTCATTGGTCTGTCTAAACTCCATGCTGTAGAATCACTGACTGAATTAGCCATCTATTGCAGTGTATCACCTTTTCATATTTACTACTGTCCTCAACCTCGGTTTTTTTGGTGACACAGATGATTGCCAATTTAGTTGCCCAAATGGGACTATGGGTAAGAATGCTTAGTTTGGAGTAATACACTCATGTGCTTACCAAGCAGAATTAGCACCAGCAGGGGCCAGCTGGACAGTAGGCTGGACATGAGCCTGCTGTGTGCCCTTGCAACAAGGAGACTTAAGTATGCCTAGGCTGCCTCAAAAGAGAACAGCCAGCAGATTAAGACACACATCTTTTCCACAATCTGCTCATTCTAAGGAAGAAAACATTCATCTCTATATTATGCTTGAGTGTTTATCAATGTATCACAGGAAAACTTTATTCCCCTGTTAGACAGAGATAATTGAAAAGAAGCAGTTCTAAACCTGAAGCCCTGAAATCATGTTTTGGCTGAACCATGTGCTTTTTACTTTATGATTGAAATGGCTCATGACTGCTGTCATAAATTGACATGTTACTTCAAACTGCAAAAGGCAAAGAACATATGTGTTGGCTGACTCAGTTCAGCATTTCATCTGAGAAGATACAACTGTGCAGCTGTTAATATCAATAGGTAGCCATAACTTATTTAATGTTAGGTTTGTAATCATATTAATTTTTCTTGTTTATTAAGTAAACTAAGTTCAGCTAATTGAAGGTGTCTGCAAGCACAATAAGAACTGGTACAGATATAGGAAGATCAAACTTACTCAGTCAAATGACTTCAACTTTTCATATAGACACTGAGCCTAAGATCCTTATTTTAGAGCTCCAAATGCCTTTTAAAGAAACATTTTGATACCATTCTCTTCCCTTCTTCTATGAGACTTAAGGTGACTATAATTAAAAAAAACAACTACTGCCCTAATGCTGACTTGAGCTGACTATGCTTGTGTGTTCTCTTATGGAAGAATGTTTAGTCCTGAGGAAATTCTGAGTAGTATTTTTACTTTTTAGAATTTTTGTACTGGACAACAAACTCAGTGAAACAGATGAAGATCAGATTGAATTGCTGTTATTAATATTACTTTTAGCCCAAAATTTCATGTCTGACTACGACTAGAGATGTTGCTTCAGCTAAAGGTGCAAGAAACCTCACAGTAGAAAATGACCAAATATGAAAAGAAATTTCTTTCTCCAACTTAGAATGTCAGTTTATATTCCAAGGCAGATGTGGTTTTATTCTTCTCATAAGTAGTCTTTGATGTCTGTCATGTAATTAGATGTGGTTGTTTGTGGATATTTTTTTATTATATGAAGAAATATTTCAGATGTTTTATAGTACTTAATCTGCCTTTCTGGTCATCCTCGGGGAGATGTTTCAGCAGCTAATTCCACAGGTTAACAAAGTGCAGTATGGGGAACACTCTTTTTCACTTTTAGACCAGTTGCCTTTCTATCCTCTTCAAAACATTCCAGTTCCTTTCTGCAAACAGGAGAATATCATATCTTCTTGCAGCCAGAAATCTACTGCTTACTGCTACCCTCTCCCTTCTCTTGTCAGTTTTGCTTTCAATTAGCCCTTTGACTCAGAGTAGTTCTTTCTGTACTGACAGCATATGAAAAAGTGTGTGAGAGACTGGTTCAGTGCCAAAATATGACTGCATTTCCTGGCAGTTTTGCTGTCTGCAATATTAATTTTGGTCTTCAATCCAGTGATTTTTATTCTTTCACCTGTGCAAGGGCTTTCCCTTGTGTGGCTTGGCTGGCTTGTTTTTGTTTTTCTGGTTGCTTCTAAGCTCAGATGGTCTCTTACACATATATTTCATACTGACACAGTATGGCACAGATTCCAGAGGCATACCTTCTTCTCTCAGGTTATTTGCTGCTATCCTGTACCTGGGAAAGTACTGTGCACCCAGAAGAAATGACAGGAGCACTTCCCAAAAGCTCACAGATAAATTCTTCTGAAGGCAGCTGTGTTCCTAAGTGCTGAAGGGTATCGTGATGCAACTGTAAATGACAATGGTGCAGCAGGCACTAGGCCATGATTAGTGAAGGGGTAAGCATTCCCTCTGCAAACTTGTTAGAATTTGGTTTATTTTAACCCCCTCTTGTGCACATCAGAAGTGTAAACAGTTCCTTTTCAGCTGTCTAGGTAGCATATAATTTGTTGAACAGCAACAGTGCAGATTTGTCTGAATCCCAGCCCCTCCATTTATCAACCATGTCTCTTTTTCCATTAACAAGCTTCACAAATCCTTGCTGGACTTGTTATACTTGGATTTCAAGGCATGTCACTCCTTCATGGCCAGGCAGGACCCCTCCTGGGTCAAGAGCAGGCCAGCTACCAAATCCTGATGGCACAGCTGGTAAACTTGGTCCAGTCCATCCTGCCAGCCTCCAGAAAAGTTGGCAGAATGAGAATGGTGTCACTGAAGCCATCAGAGGAGCAGTCCTGGCTTCATCTGTTCACCATGTCTTTGCTTAACCTCCCCCTTTCAGGCATCTGTGTTCAAATGGTAATCATCAGCTTCTTTTCCAGATGGGAAGGAATGGTGAATTTGTGTCCCCACAGAACACAGCTCAAACAGACACTATGCTCCTTCTGAGAGAGGGACTTTCTCACTTTAAGAAATGGTTGCCCAGGAGAGAATAAGGAAAGTCCCTGTATTACCATATTTGCCTCATACAAAGAGCTGATGGTTATGTATTTCCTAGGGCTTGTTGGGATGCACAGAAGTGGGATGATGATGCTAAGCTGCTGCCAGAAAATTGCTGTAGTTAGATCATTCTCCTATACACTATAGGGAAGACAAACTGCCACCTTCAGGGACTGTGAAAATCATGTCTAACCAGTCGCATGCTTCACACAGACATTCTTTGTTTGACAGGTATTGCATGGAACCTGAAATTTGTCATAGGAACTGTAATTAATTTTAAAATTGGTAAAACAAAGCCCTGTAAGCCCCTGGAGAACATGATTTACAAAAATGCAGCCATCTCTCTGTGACTGAACACTTAGAACAACATACTACGATGGAGGCTGGTGCTCTAGGTTCAGATGTCCAAAGATATTTAAATACATAGTTCCCATTCAGATTAATGAGATCCTGGGTAAAACAGTGTAATCCTTATGTGCATTATTATCAAACAATGTCAGATCTTTATGACAAAACCTTATGGTGTGGTTATGGGATTCAGGTCCAATTCCAGTAAGGTACCTTGCCTGAAAAAGCAAGTGATTTCAAGAGAACTGGGAATTAATCTTATTGCTGAACTCCTGCCAGCTGCTGAGTTATGTAAGCAGAAACTGTGCCACAAACCCTTTTATCCTAAACACAAATATCCTTAGGCCCTGTTGTTTATATTTTTGAACTCTTTCTATTGGAAGGACAAATGCTCACACACATACACACAGCCCTAAGGAGACAAATACAAGAATTGCACAGAGAAAATAACACCAATCTCCAGTTAAACATCTTTAAATGGCATCTATAACATTTGCAAGTCTCTTTTTAATTATTCTGGACTAAAAGTTTGAGCATGCTTTTATATTAATTAGGGAAATATTGCTTGGATAAAAGCCCCTCTTTCTGTCAGTAAATAGACCATTGTAACCTTGAAAGTGTTTGAGTCAGTGTCAAAAGCTGTAAATAGAATTAAATGCTGCCTCTAATTTAAAAACATTTTTTTTTGTCTTCATTGTATAATGAAGACACTTCTGTAAAATACCATCAGGAGAAGCTGAGTTTCCCAAGACTAAGATTCAGAACTGGACTGTGAATTACTTTCTTCATAATGAAAAGTGATCCAGTGTCTTGGATAAGGCAAAAAAAGGAAGGAGTATACCCAGTGGAAGCAAGTTCAGGTGACATGGGAAGAAGACAGAGATGCTGCTCACTGCTGGAGGGAGAAAATTCGCATGGCCAAAACACAACCGGAGGGTGGTTGGGCATTGGAACAGGATACCCAGGGAAGTGGTCACAGCACCAGCCTGACAGAGTTCAAGGAGCATTTGGACAGTACTCTTGGGCACTGGTGTGAATCTTGGGGATGGTGCTGTGTAGGGACAGGAGTTGATGATCCATGAGGGCCCATTCCAACTTAGCATATTCTGTGATTATGTGATTTAATTGCTGAAAAGTTGAAATAATTTAAGAGAGTCCTTTACAAAAATATTTTTGTGTTTGTTTAGACTCATTCTGTTTCTATCCTCACCACCTGAAATCATAGCTCCAGCATGGAAACCTTAAGGAGATGGTAGAACTTTCCTCCTGAGCTAGGGCATCTTCAACAAGGATTCACATACTTCTCACTTCCTTCCCTTCCCACTTTTTGCTTCAGCAAGATGGAGATGAGAATTGGAGGTCAAAAGGTGAAGATTACATGTTGAAGTAAGAACAATTTACTGGAAACAGCAATGAGACAAGAAAGCAAAAAATAACAGCAATAAAAGTAATAAAAAGAGCATACAAAAGAGAAGGTGATTCACAAGCAAAAATGCTCACCAGGGACCCTGAGACAATGAAACTGTGGCAGATGGCTTACCTCAGCCCACCAATTTTGTTTGACTGAAACCCACACACATCTTCTCAGAAGTCCAGAGAGTCCCTTTCCTCTGCCTCAGCAATGACCTGAGGGGGTGTAGAATGACCTCCAGCTCCTGGCCAAAACTAGAATAATGGGGGAAGAGGCTATACCCACAGCTGAAGAGCATGGCTTTATACTTGAGCCAAGCTCACCAAACAATGAGCTCCTGCTGGAAGATGGGCTAGTAATTCACTGCAGCTCAGATCCTTGTTCTGCCAAACCAAGTGATCATCTGCCTGCTGAGCTACAGAATGAAGCAGAAATCAGGAGAAAAAACATTGCTCTTAGTGTTATTTTGAAGTTGGTAATATATCAGTACACATGATATTCATAGGCACACACAGTGTGTTTCCCCTATCTTGTTTTGTTTGCATGTCTGTGGATATTATTCCCTACTCAAGAGGGCTCTCATATCTATTCTATCTGCTTGCAGATGTACCTTTAGTGTGCTAGCCACAGGGAATGGCAACTGTAAGCCTTGAAGTCTGTGTCCTCACTTCCAGCCATGCATGATCACTTCTTGAATAATGTGGTAGCTGCAAATGATAAAAGGATAAGTATTGTAGATGATAATATGGTTCAATATGATATAGTCCTTAAAATGCAGAGCAAAGCCTCAGAAGTAGGGGTGGTCAGAATCTTGACAACTCAGTTCAAACCTTTTGCGACTTCTGTGTTAAAAAAATGAGTGGAGAATAGCAGGATAATACTTTCCTCTCAACAAACTGTATAATAACCTGAAATGCAACTCATTTGGAAAAAAAAGAATTTGTGCATTAAAGTGTAAGTTTGAAATTTGATGGTTAAACTTGCATTTCCTTCTTTCAAAGTTTTGTTTCTGTCTTTTGATATTTTTGCATTGCATCTACTCATGTTAGCCCCTCGTAGCCTCTCATGTCAGAGCAGCTCACTTCCTTCTGGATGAATTACCTGATGATCTTTTAGGAAATGTCTGTAGGTCAAGAAAATAGAATTATTCCTTGCCTGACAAGCCTTACTGTGGTCTGTGTATTTCAACAAGGTGATATTAACAACAAGTCATAGTGACAGAAACCTTCATCCAAGTCATTAAACCAAGTTATGACATATAAGGTGATAAGAAGGAAAAAAAGTCACCAGAATCAAACCTGATATTTAAACTGTTTCACAAGGCAAACCATTATGACATTGTTCTTGAGGCAGTTCCATCTTGCCATCTTAAGAGCCCCATCTGATCAGTTAAATTGCAAGTTGCTATGATCGCCATGGTATACTCAGAAAGGTTGACAATAACGCTATTTTGAAGATATCTCAGTCTTAACAGATGGTCCTTGTGTAAAGTGGGGCGCTGGGTTTACCCTTAATTTCCTTGCAGCACTTTCTATGGTGTTCTGGTTTTAACAACCAGCAGGAGACTGAACTCCAAACATTCCCTTCCCTTTTGCCCCACCCATTCCAGTAAAGAAAGAACAAGGAGGAGAAAACATAAATTGGAATAACAACTTACTAAATTCCTGATAGACAGTGCAGTAATAATGGAAAAAAAAGTATATAAATGAGAGAGGGACCCACAAAAATTATTCAGTACTGGGAACAAAAAAAAAAAAGGCTTCCTAAAAGCAGTGCTGCTCATGTGGTCTCCAGAAAAAGGCAGTATGACAAGAAGAGCTCACATGGCTTAACACCCTTCCTTGACCCCAGATCTGAAAAAAACCCAAAACAAACCATGACAAACCCCCCTTGGGAGTTAGATCATCCATGTTGTGCTGCCTGCTATTTTTCTGGACGGGTGTGATTGGCTGTGCTCACCCAACTTGACTCAGTCCAGGGAGCACACGCTTTGCTGGGCTTGGAGGAACGGAGGGAGGAGTGGTGCCAAAGAGGGAGCTGGGGCTGCCAGCTGATCCCAACACCTTCTCTGTGGAAGGAGCCAGGAAAGATGGTGAATTTCCAGCATGTGGCTCTTCCTGATGAAACCTTGTCCCCACTGATGATATAGGTGGTATGGAATTAAACATCTCTAAAAGCTTCACCTCCTTTTCTCTGTAACCAAGACATACCGTTGCAGTTTTTGTATCAGTATCAGCTCTGGCTTCCATTACTGGAAGCCTCTGTTCCATAGAGCTGCCATGGTATAGTTGTCAAGGAGAGTGAGTTTCTTGTAGCATTCCTACTCCCTTCAACAGCAGCTCAGCAGGGCCAGCCAAGCCCTCAAAACAGAAAACATGCAAGACGGGAACTCCTGATTACCACAAAAAGCAAAATAAACAAAAAATATGCACTCTGGCTGACTCTAATGTCACATTCTTAAGAAAACAGACTGTGCTGTTGAAAAAAGTCCCAGGATATTTTAAACTGGTTTTACTCAGAAGGCAAACATGATGAATAACACACAAGGGTATTCAGTTAGACCATGATTCATGAATTGCCCAAATGAAAGCACTGATAGTATTAATCAAGAATGGTGAAAAGACAAGGACATACCAAACTGTTTAACTTCATTTTTGTCCTGGCTACATTTGTACAAAACTAGTTTCATTAAGAAACCTTTCAGACAAAGCTTTTCTTAAATAAATTGTCCTTTTGTCTCCTTCCATCAAGACAAATATTTTCTCCTTGTTCTTAAGGCAAACTTTCCTTCTCACTGATACTCTTGCAATATGACAAGCCTGCATAATCCACTGTATGAGAAGATCTCCAATATTATTTGCATGATGTTGAGCAGCATAAAATGACATTTCAGGAAGAGGTATTTGAAAAATTCTGAAGAGTAGATTTTATTTTCAACCAGAGGAGGCTTGCAATGAGCCAGAACCAGACAAGAGCATTAACATTTAGGTGAATAGTGATGGTGATGGTAATGAAAAGGGTAAGGTATGAAAGGAATGAACAATTATGATAATTTTGTTTGTTTCTCAAAAGATGAGATAATATGGATGACAGAATATAAACATGCTTCTGCAAGTAGTTATTCCTCTATTTTCAAATAACATATTATTTGTCATACGTGCATATTTATTTAAAAAAACTGAGGATTTAAAGTACTAATTTGAATTCTATTTTCTTATGTGTTTGCAATAACACATGAATTAAAATAGCACATAGATTAAAAAAATAAAACCTTCCTCTGTAGATGCGCTAGCTTTTCATAGTAATAATGCTTAGCAGAATATGTAATGACACTCAGTTGCTGCTGTAGCTGATGGTAGACACTACTGAAAACAGACCACAATTCAAAATAACATCTTATGTCTTGACAGAGTAATGTACATAATGTCTTTAGGCATTCAAGTGAAAAAAAAAAAAAACAAATCCCCAAACAGTTCAGTCTTTTACACAGCAGACCTTAAGAAGGCAAACACTTTGATAAAAATCTATCCTTGTTTTTAAGAACTTTAACCATGATCTAGATGTTGAAGCTCCTACCTGACCTCAAGCTTCCTCTGACAACTTGACCAGGACACTAATTTGTTACTTCAATTTCCTTTGAAAACTGAGATGATCTCTTACCTTCATATTTTCATATTGCAGGCTGAGGGACAAATAGATTGAGAGTAGCCCTGGAGAAGGCCTTGGGGGTGCTGGTGGGTGAGAGGCTGGACATGACCCAGCCATGGGCACTCCCAGCCCAGAGAGCCAAACGTGTCCTGGGCTGCATCCAAAGCAGCGTGGGCAGCAGGGGAGGGAGGGGATTCTGCCCCTCTGCTCTGCTCTGCTGAGAGCCCACCTGGAACACTGCATCCAGCTCTGGGGTCCCAGCACAGGAAGGACATGGACCTGCTGGAGTGGGGACAGAGGAGGCCAGGAGGATGATCAGAGTGCTGGAGCACCTCTTCTCTCCCACAAAGACAGGTTGAGAGTGTTGGGGCTGTTCAGCCTGGTGAACAGAAGGCTCCAGGGACACTTCAGAGCAGCTTTCCAGCACCTGAAGTAGGCTGACAGAAAAACAGGAGAAGGAATTTTACAAGGGAGATGGATTTTAAACTGAAAGAGAGTAGGTTTAGATTAGATATTAGGAAAAAAATCCTTTCCTCTGAGGGTGTTGAGGCACTGGAACAGGTTACCCCATCTCGGGCAGTGGTCAAGGCCAGGGGTTTTGAAAAACCTGATGTAGTGGAAGATGTCCCTGCTTGAGGCAGTGGAGTTGAAACTAGGTGCTCTTTAAGCTCTCTTCCAACTCAAATCCTTTTATGGTTCTATGATTCTATAATATTTGGGTGGCAGAGTTGCTGACACAAGAAGCAAACTCCACGTTCTCAAATGAAGAATCCTATATGAATATGACTTCTAGGGAGGTCCACCAGGTCACATAACAGCTTATCCTCAGGGTACAGCTGAATAATGGAAGTTTTCAATAAAAGTCAAGTGGAGTCTGTTGCCAAAATACACTGTGGCAGTAATCATTGTTAAGCATTGTTAAAAACTAATATTGAGAAGGTAGGTAGCCCATGTATGGAGATGTATGCCTGCTCTGCCACAGAGATCTAGCATGGCCTTTGCAAATCTTTTAGCCATCCTAAAATGAACTGACACCACTAGTAGGTAAGCATCCAGATATGAAGCCCAGGCTTCATACCCAAGCTTGTCTTTCAAATCTAAGCTCCAAATCTAAGCTTGACTTTTGCCCATCATCATGCTGGAGGGATTCTCTTTCACACAGACAGTACTGAGGTAGTGACCACTCTACATTACATATGTGAAAAGTGGCAACAATTTTCCAGGTACTTTGAAGAGCCTGTTGCAGCACTGGATTTGATTGTAAAGGTTATGAGTGGAACAGACTTGGTGCTGCCAGAGCACTCTGAGAAACGCAAGAAATGGTATTTGCATCACCTCAGCCAGTGCAGGGCAGATGACTTTCCTTATCGATCATTTTTCATTCTGTGACAAAATTGGTATCATGACAGCAGCAGAAAGATGATATATTTTACACAGTTTAATAACTATTGTATCTTTTCCTTGCAGTATTCACAATGCCTGTCTATCCTAGACCACTGTCATCCCAGCAGAAACCACTTTGACCCCACCAGCTTAGGCTGCAAGCACAAAACCCATTGCTGCTGCCCAAGAAAGCTCCAGCCCAGTGCATTGAAGCACAGCTACCATACCCACAGGGGTGGCAGCTGTCTCACCAAGAACTTTCAAAAGTCTGTCAACAGCTGCCAGCTGCCAAAAGTAAACAACAGGAAATTTTCATTTATGCAGGTCCATTGAAATGGGTCTTTTCTTGTGGCTCTACAAGTCTCTGGACAGGTTGTGTGCTACAGATATTCTGCCAGACCCATTCCTGCACTTTGATCACTGAAACAAGACAGTGTTTATTTCTATCAGGAATGGTAGTGGCCAAATTCTTACCACAGCTGGATATGGTAGGGTGGACTTGTTGTTTATCTCTGTGTCTTTACCCTTCATGGTTCAGTTCAGTCTGAAGAAAGTGTAATGATTATCAATGAAAGTAATGGCATACTTTTGCCAGAGGTGATCATCATGCAAGTCAGGACAGAATATATCCTCTGAGATCTTCAACTAGAGTAGCTTGTGCTCATTTGACTTATAAATGTGGCTCTGCAATAGAAGCATGGATAGATTTCAGGCTGTCTTATTTAACAGAAACCCACTGACAACTCTGAGGGCTGTTCAGGTTTTGTTCTTTTCCAGTGCAAGACCAGACCTATATTCTACAGATAAAGGTTGACCTGCAAAAGTCCCCTCCCTGTGAAGTCTGAGATTTTTGTCTACAGAGAGTGCTACTTCAGACAAAATGCCATAGCATAATTTCATCTATCTCTGTGCTATCAGCCTTGAAATAAACTCTGTTACCATATAGGTTATTTCAGGAAATATAATAATGCAAATGCTAAAAAAGTGTTAGGGTGCTTGAAAGCTTATGTATTTTTCCAACTTTATCAGTTGCTCTAGTGACAGATATTACCATTCTTTTTTCCTCACAAACCATACCTTGTTTTTTACTTACTTTCTTTGCCATTGAAAATGTACAAAGAGCAGGAGATTTGAAAGTTTGAAGGGAGATTAGGTAGCTAAAATGCTCCCTTCATATAGATACATTTTTTAGCTAGGCCAAATGCATTCCATGGATGCAGTATGCCATTTAATATTTTTTTCTTTTGCTGTGTCTTAGTTGATTTGCTTTCTGCTCAGCAAGTCTTAGTCTTGTTCAAATATGTACACTGACTGTATTTTTTTTTAAAAAAATGTAGCTATTATCACCACAATACTCAGGGCATTTGAGTTCCAAGGAGAATACAGATTTATTGCATAGCTTTGGTAGGTACTGTAACACTATTCTGTTTGTACCAAATTTTTGTGGCTACTCTTGAGTGGACTAAATTATCATATTCTCAGTCAGAACCAAGAGTTGCTTGAGGGGACTTAATTTGTAGCAGAAACTGTCAGAAAAAGTCAAACCCCATCCATTTGTGTAAAAAAATCTATTTGTAAAACCAAGCCATAAATTCTCTTCAAGGGCCTCAATGATGTTTTCAGCTGCACCTACACAAATGGTGTAGGCAGATACATCTTTGCTATGTCTGCCCTTGCTGATGGCAAGACACAAACCAGCTCTTTTCCAGGAACTGAATAGTCTCATTCAGCATATGTACAGCTCTGAGCCAGTGCATTGAAATGGCTCTGGCCTGCAGTAGGCACACAAGTGAAGCAGACGTGACCGTCTGTACCTGTCTATGCCTCCAAAAGCAGAGTCCTTGTCATTGTTTCCAGTATTCATAGTATTGAATACTTGCTGAAACCATCCAAATGTTCTCTTTGCTCTTGATGTGCCCAGCTGCATGTCAATTAATCCAGCAAAGGAAAGCACAACAACCCCTGCAGCAATCAGCTATTTATTTTCCATGTCTTACTCTCCAATTTTTTATGCTTTTACTCAGCTGCATCAGCTTAATTCACTGATTATTCTTTTTTGTTTTATCCAGGTTTACCCTCAGCTGTTTCTTGCATCATATGCAGGATGATAAAGGGTAAGTTTATTTCAATTTTGGTCACCCTCAGACAACTGTCCTTTCAGTGGACATTGCTGCAGGTAAAATTGAGCTTGCATTGAGAGGCTGTTGTATTCAATGCCATGGTTCAGACCTTTATGTTACCCTCTTGTTCAGTAATGTCCACTGGATTTCTCTGTCTAGCAAAAGTTGTTTCAAAATTTGTTTCAAAATTTTTGCCAGAATGCACTTTTCATTCAGTTTTCACCTCAAACCATAATTTTGTTCAGTAGTGTGAGGCTTGCCTTGCATGGCTGATGCTCTACTGTCTGCATGTCAGGAAGTCCCTGCAACATTTGACATAGGGAGCTCTGAAGAAATGCAGATGAGTCGTATTAGTAGGGACATCTGGTTCTAGGAGATCATAAAAAAGACAAAAATGGGACTTTTTGAATCAGTGACACTTTTCTGGGTATTCACAGTCTTCTTTCATTCACAACCAAAGGCTCCATCATCTTTTTTTCTAAACAAAAGTAGCAATGCACCAGTTTTTGTATAGGTTGTTGTAAGCTTAACATACATTATGTTAGATCACAAACGTTGTTCTCACTGTAAGACTTCTGTACCCTATGTAAGCAGGATGCAGGGGACAAATGTAAATAAGAATTGAAGTCTTGTGGTCTGGTCATGGAAGAAGCAGGTGTGATAAATGAAAAACTTATTGTCTTTCCAAATGGAGACTTAGGTCTTGGAAAATGATCAGAAAGGATTCATAATCATTAACTTTAAAAACCACACTCAGATGGTAATTTTTCCCTTCAAGCCTAATGTCCCTATTTGAGGGCCATTTTCTGTTTCAAGAACCAGGTGTTCACTGATCTCAGGAGATGGCAGGTACTGATGGTATCTCTGACATGGCCACAGGATAAAGACTCTCTGACTGGTCTGAGCCAAGCCACCCTATGCATCCAGCAGGATGAAACACAGAGGAATGCACAGTGGTGCATGAGGAAACATGCACCACTGCCAGGGCAGAAGGAATTTGTTCTCCCCCTAAGAGCCTTGTACCTTTCGGTTTTATAATCCAATGCCCCTGAAAGTCCAAAAATAAGTGACTGTGTATCTTACCTTGTTTTCTCATGTGATGCAAGTTTAAGAGTTATTTATGTAGGGTGTAAAGGTCTTCTAAGAACTATGAAGTGCCCTGCTTCTGTACCATACAAGTATTTCCTCTGAATGATACATTGGCTAAGGAGATCTTCTCCAAGATGAGGAACCTGTTAATGATAAAGCAAAGAGAGCAGGGATGGGGAGAGAACACCAAGACACACGGCCAGTTTTCCACTCCAGTCAAACCTTTCTCACCTTTAAGCAAGGTTGGAGAAATTCTCCTCAGCCTATCTGAAAGAGGCAGAACAAGGCTTTGCTGCATCTGCCCCGGGATAGTGCAAAAAAAGGTAGTGATATGTATGTTGAATGCAACCCTTACTGGGAGCTCCTAGTTGTTTCATATGTCTAAAGTTGTTTCGTAGGTCTAGGTTGTAGCAAGCAATGGTCATAGTATGCTCCCTGATTACACAAGGGCTTCACACTTCTGCAGCTTTTCATAACATATTTGAGCGCCATTCAAGCATTTCTAAACCACATGAGATCAATAAAAAAGACATATGTAACAACTGTGTAATATGAGCTTCTCTCCTGAGTATTTCTTCTCATCTAACACTTTAAAGAGTCCTTGGTCAGTCTTACAGCAGTCTGTCTGGTTATCACACCTGCTCATTGTGGGGGAGTTCTTTCATGCTTGTAGACGTACAAGTCAAAATTCAAAGAGACTGGCTCAGGTGCTGGCAGGTAAGTCATAAGAAGTAAGAAAAAGTAAAACAAAAAGGGGTGAGAACTCCAGGTTTTAGGCTATAGCTGATCTCTTAATTGCCTTTGGTCATGTTCTGGAAAGGAGGAATATACTTTCAATATGTAGTTATCTTCTCTCCACCCACTTCCAGAGAGGGAAAGAGACACTAGGGGATATTGTAGAGAGATTACGGAGGTTTATCATGCTTCCATTTTTGCAGGAGCTCAGTACTGTAGTGTCATCAGCATACACTGCTTTTGCAAGTTAAGATTTATTAAAAACACATGCCTTGTTGGAGCTCTTCTGTGATCAGGAATATCCAACAACTTTGGAGAAAGAAATGAGGAGTCTGGGATGTCCTTATCATTTATTGCACTGAAGGCTTCCCTCAGAGAAGAGCTAAATGATAGCAAGGTCCAGTATAGCAGTTCCTTATGGAGAGAGCAAAAAGGATCAAATTTGGCAGAAGAGGAGAACAGCAAAGGATAAACATTTTCAGAAGGAATATTGTGGTAGCAAGGTACACAGTGGTTAAAAAGTATTAAAGAGGGAGTGTAAAAATGAATATATTGTGCAGTTAGTACTCCTGCAAGTGTGGTATAAAACCAGACAGCCTATTACAGCAGCTGTAAAGACACAGTACCATTTTGCACAAGTCAGTGCACTAATTTGCTCCTTACTGTCTTCTACTGGATACTCCAGTATTGCTCCTTGACTCTATCAATTGTATCCATGCTGGTTCTCTCCCTCTTGCCTTTTAGGTTCTGTATCCTTGTCTGAAGAGCCACACTGCCCCCCTCAAAGACTCATCACACAAGGAAACATGCAGTACCAAAGACAAGGCAATGACTCATCTAATCCCTGCTGGTGCTGGCCTGCTTTGTAAAAGCACTTGTGTTATGTGGCATAACACTTAGAGGAGATGCTCCTGCAGGAACCCCAAAGACAGGCCAGTACTCCTGGTCTGAGTCACAACCTAGGGTTTCAGGACTCATCTCATCCTCCCCATTGTGCAAGACCAGCACTGCACACTTAGTTCACTGGCCCTGGGACCACACTATAATTTTGACTTTTTAATTAGAGCTATAGACGCTTTTCAAACTTTAATTTAATATTGCATGTGGCATCTTGGAGAGTCAGTCTCAAACCCAGAAACAATATTATTTCTTTTAAAAAATCAACAAAAAAAAGCTCAAAAATGTCAGAGCTGGCATCGTGAAGATTGATGTGAATCCACAGGAATTAATCGTCCTGCTATGTTCCTTGCCTAAATATGAAAGGTTAATCCAGCTGCTGCCAGTGGGGTAGAAAGAAGATTTCTTACAGAACAATATGCCAGGGACTTCTGTATTTTTTTAGTGCCTTCCAGCAAAGATCATCTGCTAGGACCATCTGGATATCATGAGTTCAATGCATTTCCTCTGTTAAAGGTAAACTTGGCTCTTTGTAGAGTGGCAGATGCCTTTTCTATTTGTGGCTGACATTGCTTGCTTTTTCCTGTTGACCATAGTCTGTGATAAAAATTTTGTTTGGCTTCATCTCGCATTCCCCATTCTGCCCTTTTTCAGGGAGATTTAAAAAAGCATTATTTGTAGAAGTATTTAGGAACAGATAGCCCAAGAAGAGCCTTTACTCTCCCCCGCTCATTTGTACTGTGGAGAACACCCAGCCCCAAAGACAGAACAGAGAAATGATGATACAGCTTTTCTTTAATAATTGGTGCCCCCCTTTCAATGAGACCTCCTGTTTGTGGCATTCTATTGTTTGACTTTAATGGCACCTGAACACCTAACAACTCTCATTGCCCTACAGTATGCCCAAGGGATAGGGAATAGAGGGATGTCTGGAGGCTCTTCTTAATGAAAAGGTTGAATGTGTCCTCTGGTATCTATGTTGCAGCAGGTTCCCAGAGATTTAGTGATGTTTGAAGCAGTCATTGAAGAAAAACTTTGGCCGTATTTGAAACGCCCACAACCAATGTCTCATTTGCATATCACATTTACTTTTCTGCTATGAGGAATCTGGGATTTGACAGCTATCAAGAGCACAAGATGTAGGTCATTCTGTGTTTGTTCGAATTTAGGCAGTGTGGATGGCACAGGCAACTGTTTTGAGCTCTGTCATTTATCTGGTGTCAGTGGGGCCCTGTAGACTGCTGCTCTCGTGGGGATGGGCATGGACTGAGAGAGCTGTGCTAGCAGAAGTGTAACTGTGGCTACTTCAGAGTGTCAGTTTTAGTGTGAGTATGTACAAGAAACCAGTGCAGTTGGCCTTATACTGATGAAATATACAAGTGTTCATGCACTGGCATGCACTTTTAGAAGAACTACAGCCTAAATGACCTGAGTTAAGATTTTCCACACAGAAGTCTGTGACAGGCCAGGGAATTAAAGAGGGCCCATGCCCCCACTGCCTGGTGTCCAAAGACATAATAAGTCTCTGCTGCAAGAAGCGAATGCACCTGGAAGATGTTCAGCATTCCAGACTGAGCCCTTGGCACATCCTGTACAACTCTGAGATGTAATCCATTATTGCTTGAAGTTAAATTCATGGGAACTGTGACCTGAGCCATGCACTACTTTGACTGTAGGAGCAGGAATCCCATTATTTATTCCACCACAAGGCATTTTTTAAGTACAAATACACAGGTTTTAACACAGACCACAAAACTAGTGTAAGGTGGTCTGTTAGATACTTTTGAACCTGTAGAAGTTTGTCTCCTTGGACCACATAAGATCCTTGTGCTTTGAGTGGAGAGGTTTGTAGAACCATCAGGACAAAGTGCCCTGAGTCACCAACTCAAAAAATTAAGCAGGAAGGGAGACAGAGAGGGAGGGCAGGTCCTACATTTCCTTATCTGTAAACAAAGACTGTGGAAGCAGGGAAAAAAAAAAACTAAAAAACCAAAAACAAAACAAGAAAAGCCATACTCAGATTTAGAACACTTGAAATGAAACCTGATGGTTTGTCTCAGTCTACTGACCCCTCCACGTATACCCTTTCATCTTCCACTAGTCTTCAGGAGCATTCTGACCTAAGTTCTGTTAGGCATTTAGCTCCCAGCTAAGAAATATGATGGAAGAAGCATACCACAGGAAAGTAGTTTTGCTTCTGTGCTTTTTTTCATGCCTACTTTCAAGCCCTGGTTTTAGTGTTCTGTAATAATGTGTTGTCATGAAAACAGCAGTCTGCCTTTGTCTCTCTGGTGTGCTCCTGGTGGTTCTTTCAACTATATAATAGCATGTTCCATCTTAGGTTGTTTTGAAAGACTGGGGAGGTAAGCTGTTCCAGGATACTGTGTATTTCAATAGTAGGCTACTGCATACAATGCAGAAGTGCTATCTAAAATGGTTGGCTGTGTGCAAGACAGATACTGCTTTACTATTGGAAAAGCTGCAAAAGGACTCTGTCTCCCCACAGCATCTGTATTCTGTCCTTCTATGCTGGGAGTAGAAATGCTGAGGAAATGACTCTTGCCCTAGCACAGTCTGATACCAGGTTTTGGCCCTGTCACACACAACCCACCTGTGACTGTGTGGGAAATGGAGGATCTTTCACGTGCAATGCATGAGAAAGCCAGGCAACTGCACTGCTCTGCCATTCATGGCAGGGCTTTGTCTGTCCCCAGGTGTTGGGCATGCTGCAAAGGAGGTGTGTGCTTGAGGGCCTTGGGTGAAGGAAGCTCTTCTTCTTGATTTCCAGGCAAGCAGGCTGAGGTACTAATCTCTACAAGACTGAAGCAGCTGTGGACATGTGTGTAGCTGTAGCATGGTTAATTTGGGAGTTCAGAAATAAAATAATTCAGCAGCTGTTAGAAAATAAACTTTTTAGGAAAGTTACTGAAATATGAACTGGAAAACCTCCAGTGCTCCCCCTCATGTAGCTTTAAGCCCTAGTATGTCTCCTCCATGTTAGAATGCAGCTGCACAGGCTAAAGGTTTGATCAGGAGCACATAATGAGCTCTTTAGGAGGAGTCTCTGGCCATCTCCTTTGGATACCTTTGGCAACACTACTGAGTGTCAGCATTTTTACTTAGCTTACTCATGTCTTTCTGAAAAATGAATGCCATTGGAAAGTTTTGCTTGCTATTTACTATTTACTATTTGTTTGCTGTTTTTTATTGTCTCACCGATAATAAACTGAAGTTAAAAACTTACCAAATCTATAATAAAACATTAATCTCTTTACTGATTATACAATGGTCACCCCCCCAAAATTCTATTTCTAAAACTATTTTGCTTTTCTAACAAAATTTTCATCCCAAAGAGTCCATGATGAAAATGAAATGCTGGACCTTTTTTCATCTCATTATGTTTAGTTTCCATCTTCTTTGGGTTTTCCTTAATTCAGAAAAAACCTAACAAAAATAGAGTAGATGCAATTTCTATTCCAGGGAAATAAAATAAGAAGAGCCTTTTGTTCTGACAAGAAAGGTATCACACAAACTGTATTTCATTTGGATGGCACCCTGAGGACAGGGTGCAATCCAAAGGGACCTGGACGAGACTGAGAAATTTGCCAGCATGGATCTCATGGTTTTTAGCAAGACCAAGTGCAAGGTGCTGCACCTGGCCTATGGCAACCCCTGGTACCAGCACAGGCTGGGGGATGAACAGATGCAGAGCAGCCCTGGGGAGAAGGCCTTGGGGGTGCTGGTGGGTGAGAGGCTGGACATGACCCAGCCATGGGCACTCCCAGCCCAGAGAGCCAAACGTGTCCTGGGCTGCATCCAAAGCAGCGTGGGCAGCAGGGGAGGGAGGGGATTCTGCCCCTCTGCTCTGCTCTGCTGAGAGCCCACCTGGAACACTGCATCCAGCTCTGGGGTCCCAGCACAGGAAGGACATGGAACTGCTGGAGTGGGTACAGAGTCGAGTCACAGAGATGGCCAGAGGGCTGCAGCACTTGTAATGTAAAGTAAAGGCTGAGAGAACTTGAATTATTCAGAGAAGGGAAGGTTCCAGGGTGACCTTATTGTTGCCTGCCCATATGTGAAGGGGGCCTACAAAAGAGATGGAGAGGGACTTTTTACAGGAGTATGTAGTGACAGAACAAGGGGGAATGGCTCTACACTGAAATAGAGTAGGTTTAGATTACAGATTAGGAAGAAATTCTTTACTCTGAGGGTGTTGAGGCACTAGAAGAAGTAGCTCAGAAAAGCTGTGGATATCCCATCCCTGGAAGTGTTCCAGGCCAGGCTGAATGGAGCTCTGAAGAACTTGTTCTAGTGGGAGCTGTCACTGCTCATGGCAGGGAGGTTAGAACTAGATGGTTCCCTCCAAACCAAAACACTCTATGATTCTATGATTTTCTGATGTTACAGCAGTTGTAATTATTCCTTTATGAAATGTGAGTTGCTCTTTTTATTACAGTTGCTTTTTTATTAACTGTGCCAGATCCAAGAATCTGGATTTGTAAGAAAAAGTGAGAAAGTTAAGAAATGTTCTTCTTTATTTGTTTCATAATCTTAAGTCAATTTTTAGGCTGTATTTATGATACTCTTTCCACAGACAGGCTTTGGATCAGAGGCACAGAGATAAAAATGCTGCATGTATACTGTATCTTTTAATACAAATGTTGGTTTAGTGTGATATAGTGGACAATATCCACTGCCAAGAGATATCTTACGTTCCATACATCAAATTAGAAAGCAAAGTGAAATAAGAAAAGTACTTCTTCAAATTTTGCGCAATGCTCTGATTTTTAATCGGATTTTCCATGGTCAAATAGGATCTTATTTAATTCCCTCAGCATAGCTTCATTTACTTGAGTTGATAATAAGTTATAAAAATGGACATCAGAATTAGAACTCCTCTAAGAGGAACAGAGTAATTGTCAATGAAATCAGCTATTTTTCCAGCCTGCCTGCAGACAGACAAATGTCTTGACACTGCTACCAGAGTCACACATGCACATTAGCCAGAGCAAGAAATTGCATGCATACTATGATGTTTAACCATGTCATAAAACAGAAGGACTCTGTGTGGTATTCCTCCTTAGCATGAGA
Organism: Lanius collurio; assembly: GCA_020086605.1. Classification (NCBI taxonomy): domain Eukaryota; kingdom Metazoa; phylum Chordata; class Aves; order Passeriformes; family Laniidae; genus Lanius; species Lanius collurio. The sequence goes on from JACBWW010000026.1 coordinate 10,580,000, forward strand.
AGAAGAAACTGTTCTCTCGTAGGCTGCCTTGGGGTCCAGAGACACATCTTACTGCATGATCTAAGGTTACCAGCTTGGAGTAATCAACAGACTTGCTGAAAACAAGGCCAGAACAAATACCAGAAAAAGGTTAGCACAGGCTGCATATTTTTTCTGACCTGCAGTACAAATCTCAAAGTAGGTTACTTGTAATAAATCCTCTGTGATGTGCATTTTGAGGGATATTATCCAGGTCTTCACTGGTAAAGGAAGTGCCTCTTGTCACCTGACCTACTGGATTTGAGGCAGTATGATGCATAAGCAGGTCTTGTCTAGAATGTCAGATTTCAAAACTAGCATATCTTTCCCAAAAGTGTTTCCTGATGAGTTTCCTGTTATTCACCACATACTTCTATTGGAAATATTTTTTAGTCCTGAGGTGGAGTTCCTCATTCAGTGGCAAAGCAAGTGTCTGAGGTGTTCAACACTTAGTGTGGGAGAGTGGATTTCAGAGCTCTGCTTATTCTAATTTCAATCCAAGGATACTGTCATAGTTTGACACTGGCCCAGCACCAGGCACTCACAAGAGTTGCTTGCTCACCCTCTCCTGGACAAAGCCAAGTCCATGAAGATTGAGTGATGTCATTTACCAAATATTATAGCTTAAAAGTTAAGTTTCCCAACTCTCTTTGGGACCGTGCTACTCCCATTCCTATGAGAATGTGTGGGGCATATTTCCCTTGTACCGAACAGGTCTGGTATGTAGAAATGACTTTATTGTTCACAGACTGGGTGGAGTGAATTTCTATTGCTCTCAAATGTGAAGTGAGAAACTTCAGCTGCAGTCTGGTCATAGCACATCTGGCTCCATTCATTGTGCTCTCAGTGATCCAGTGTGTCTATGGGCACTGCCTGGTAGCTTACCAAGATTTCTTCTGGGCACTCAGAAGCAGTCTGGTGGCACCACTAGAGGTTCTGACTTTACAGGCTATAGCTTGACATCTCTTTTGTCTCAGCAGCCGACTTATTTGGCACACACCATGTAAACATGCACTCTGACATTTTGCTCCCCAGCACTAGGCTTCCTGGCCCCAGCATTCCTGGGCTTCCCTGCAGCCTTTGCCCATCTCTGTGAACTCACAGCAGCATAGTTCCCCTCCAAGTTCAAAATCTCCATGTGGAAACAAAAGCATCCTGAAGGAAGTCACTCCAAGTGTGTCAAACATGTTGTCTACCTGATTGGTCTTCAGTCTAGCTGGTGCTCAAACAGAATTCCAGACCAGGAAAAAGCTTTGGTATCTTAAATGAAGAAGCAACTAATCATGATAGGAGTGTGCTATGCTCCAAAAAGAGATCTGATGAGGAGAAGAACCCTGAAGTATGGGCAGATCCAACTACAGTGCCTGTTGTGGGAGCAATATAAGAGGTCACAGCAATATAAGAGGTCACAGCCATACACCCGCTGTTTTGGACAAATCCTATGAGCTAACCTACTCAATGAGAAAACTGCTACTGAGAAGCAGATAGAGGGCTCACTCACCCTTGCTGAAGAAAGGCAATCAGAATTGCAAACCAGAATAATGAAATTGATCTTGCAGGAGAAACATGCAGCCCAAAGCTTCAGGGAATCTGGTGCTTCAGCAAGTGACCAAGGCAGCACTAGCCCAGCGCTGGAGCACCATCTGGTGACGAAAAGCCAGAAAAGTTTTCTGCAGATCCCATATTGTCTACTAAGAGAATATGTTGTCTCTGTGACTGCAATGCTGCTCAGGTGTCTGAACACTGACCCCTCTGACACAGAACGTCCATGCTCCTCTGGCTGTTTAGCAGGAGATGTGACAATCACAGAGGAAAGCATCCTAGAATGAGTTTGCTGCAAAATTATTATGTGTTTTTAAATAGCAGTCTAAGAGAAAATAGTCCAAAGAGGTGAATTAACGTATGTGTAAGATATTCTGCCATTCTAAATATCATTTTTATTGGCCAAGGAAAAAGTGTGAACAAGAAAGAGAATCTGCCCAAATGGTATGTAGGTCCCGTAGCACTGACTACTTTGTTAGGTTTTGACATGAGTGAATTGCCCTCTGTGTAACATTTCCTTCCACTTCTAAACGCACTGGCACTGCTAGGCTTGTAAAGCATTTGTAAGAACTTTCTTTAAGGGACGGACTTAACTGGAATCACAGGATATGGAGCTGGGATGTGCTCAAGCTTTTGTTTTTCTGTATCACTGAAAGAAAAAAAAATATCTAAAAGGGAAGAATATAATTCAGGTGGATGGCAAACCTATTCATTAAGCTATTCAAAAGGCTTCTGCTCATTCATTTGCCTTCCATTTAGCTTGTGAACATCACTCCCCAGAAGAGGCCTTTTGAACATAGCATTTCTGTATACATGAGCTGGTCAGATCAAACTTCATGGCAGGTCACTGGAGGTGGTTTGCACCAGTCACAGTCAGAGAAATGTGGTTAGAAGGAGGCTGATAGCTAGAAATTGTCCTTCTTCCCTTGACTAAGGTCCAGGCCATGTGTCCCAGCTGCCACAGTGAGGCACAACTCACCTCTGCCCACAGCTGTCCAATTGTCTTTGGTCTCTCACCTGTCCCTTCTGTATCTAACATTTCTTTCAGACAGGATACCATATGTGTGCTATCAGTGGCTAAAAGTTTGAAGGCACAACTCCTTGATCCCCCTCTACCAGAGAAAGAAGCCAAACCTGCAAAGAAAGCACTCGTGAGAACTACAGGCTTGTGTCTGTGACCAAATCTCCAAGCTCCATCCATCCATGGCTGTCCAAATGGTCTGTTGGAGTGCAAAAGTAGCTACTTAGAGATCAGAATGCCTACAACAACCCATAGCTCCAACACAGATAACGACATGCAGTGTTGGAAAAAAGCACCTCCGTGTTTTTTAGTGAGAAACTTTTTGTCTGGTGTCAAGTTGACTGTTGTATTGCAAGGCAGCTCTTACCTAACCCTTGAGCCCAGATTAGATTCCTGGGGTGAAAGATCAAAGCTGTATTCTGCCTAGTGGTAAACAAGGCTGTTCATTGTGCATTGATATGCTAGTGATCCGTCTGGCTTGTACCATAACTACCAACATCAACAATGCAGAACAGAGACAGCTTAAATTTCTCTGATGTTTCCCCTGCTGCCAATACTGTTAATATTAATTAAGTGCAAAACCTCTTTATTTGGGTGAGTTTCTTATCTCAGGTTTGCAGTCAGAAGGGATTTCTGCAAAGCACTGGTATTCCTTCCATTAACTAGGGTATATCTTTGCTTTTGTTAAGTGATGCACTGATTCATTTTTTGCTCCTTGACAGGAGGGGTAGAGCCACATTAGGTGGTCCCACTGAAGCACAAGCAAACAGAGGCTGGTGGGTCCAATCCTGTATTTGAGGGAGTTTTTTCATTACAGCCAAAGGTATCATTTCTTGCCACATGTCCCTGTGGATTTGGCAGTAGAAGGTGGCAAAATGCAGGATGGAGAGTACATGCCACACAGAGAACCAGTGACATGTAGGTCAGCAGGTGCTTGATTTCTAACTTTTTGTATCACGTTGCATGAGCATAAGCTTAAGTGTAAGTGCAGCAGGAGGAGCATGCTCCAAGTCTGCAAGAGCTGATAAGCAGAGCTGTCACCGATGAAAACTACACCCCCACACGTCACTTGCAATTCAACACCACACTGGAAGCTTTAGGACTCTGATCAGCAGTTTGTTCCAGAGATGGACAATCAAACTGCCTTGCCTTGCAAGTCCTGCTGGAAATTTGTCATGTTTATGTCACATTTTGACCCTGCTGAGTCCTTCCCCTGAAGGTGTGACCTTCAGAGCCCAAGTGGAGTGATGGGAAGAGAAGCATTGACTGTGTAATTGCATAGAAAGGAGGAAGAGCCTTAAAATTAAGAGCATTCTATATCAGTAGGAGGAAACTGCTTTATACTGTGATGAGCCAGAGCTCTGTAAGCTGTTTCTTTGCAGAAAGGAACAGATTGGACCATGAGTCACTCTGAAAGTAGCATGATCCTTTTATAACTCAGAGCAACAGGTCTTCCACATATGAGTTATGACGTTACTGAAGGTATGTGATACAGAAAGTGCTTCATTTCCCTTCTGCCATTCACCCATTTCCCAGGGAACCAAGTGGCACAATAAACTAACACAGCAGATAAACACCACTTGGTTTCTTGGTTTACTTAGAGACTATATGACATTCATATTCCAAAACTGACTGGCAAAGTACAGGAAAGAAAACAAATCCAAATTCCTTTCTTACATGACTGTTGATGATTGCCTGCTGTTATCGCTCCCTTTCTTCCAGTAATGTCCTTTGATGAGCTGGAAAAAGGTTGAATATGCAGAGCAGGGATTCCAACAAACTCTTTGCTGGACACTGAAACTGTGCTGATAAATATTGTACCAGATCATTTTACATTAAAAAGCATTAATACTTGGGGGGTTTTCATCACACACCAGGCAAAGCTGAAGTTCCTATGACCATTCCTTTACTCACAGATTTGATATGTACTTTTTTTTACATTGAGTAAACTGATCAAATTAGTGAGCAGTTGCAAAGTTAACTTACCTTACATAAAGGCAAATCAAAAGTCTGAGCTGGATTCAAATGACATGCACTAAATTGTGAGAGTCAACTGCATCTAGAGGTGGATGAAACAGAGACAGAACTCTAACCTGACAAATCCATAGGATGGATAGACTTGCCAGACTCCATAGGAAAGCAAGAGTTAGGAATAGCCACCTGGTAGTTTTATGACCTGTTTTCCTCTGAATTGTTTTTTTCTGGTTCAAATGACAGTTAGCTCTAAGGGAACTGGCTATTAAGGGAAGGAGAAGTACAGACACTGCCAGTCCTCTGAAAGCACTCCAGCCCAGGGCCTGATCTGAGAGTTGGTGCACTGTGTGGCTTCATTGCCGGAGGGACAAGAACCTTGGCCTGGAACAGAGCAAGAAGAGCATGCAGCCAGCTGGGAAACTAGACACATATTTTACTTTGCCCTCTTTCAGTTTCCCAGCTCTCCTCATTCCTTTGACTCAGACTCAGCCAGGGATGCCTCACAGGAAGATCCAAAATGTTCATCTGTTGTGGTGGAAGTACTGACTGTCTTTCCAGCTCTGGAAGTCCTTGTGTTTAAGAGCACAGCAGGGAAAACTATTCATCCACTTTGAAAGTAAAATCTTTTGAGAGAAACTGGAGAACCTAAATACAGCCAATGAAAAAAAAAGAAAAAAGTATTCTGCTTTTACATCCACTATTTCTGGTCTCAGAACTACAAAGAAGCTGGTCAGACACTTATCCTCTCCCCCTCTCCAGAATCAAAAGAAACAGACATTGCAGTGGGCAGGGTTCAGAAATCTGTGTGTCTCCTTTGCTTTGGGCAGGAGGCAATTCACATTAAAAGAAGCTCACAACTCTCCCAAAGAATGCACGCATTGTTTTCTAAAATGCCTTGTCATGAAAATGTCCTTCAATTATATGTATGTCAAATGGACACTTAAAACTTACCTGAAGTTCTGAAAGCCACAGCCAAATCCCCCTATGCCCACAGGCCAAACCCATATTTTTTTGCAATTTTTTTGTCATTTTTTTCTTTCTAAAAACCAAGAGGAAGCAAGATGAGTTTTATGATAAGATGTCTTGATCTCAGAAATCCAGACTTAACACTTTGCTGTAAATATCTGTTTATCAAAAGACAAAGGGATGATTCCCAACACTTTTCCAAATACATGCAGTCATCATGATGTGTCTGAAGAGGTAAATGCATGACTTTTAGCGACATCTTCCAGAGGCAGGGGAAAGCCTTCATTACAACCCAGTCACCTCCCATGTGCTTTTGATGAACTCCTCAGGACACATGGAATATTCTTGTCTGACAAATACAGATTCATAGCATGACTTACTGTTAAGGTGCATGGTGGAGGCCACAGTATTTGCAGCAGCAAGGTTCAGGGTAATATGTCTCCTTGTGACAGAAGAACAATTTTCCTTCAGTTTCCCATCTTTGCCCATCTGTTCTTTGAAGATTTAGATCTTTGTGATCAACCAGTCTGCCTTCCCAGGAAGGCAGGCTATAGGTACTCCCCATTCTTTCTTCCTAAACTGGTGCATTTCAGCCTGCCTGAATAGCAGTGTTTAAGATTTGTCATAAAATTTAGTTTAACACTTCAATGATTAATTATCATCACGGTTGAAAATGTGCATAATTTAGTGTTAGATTTTGCTTAGCTTCACTATGGGATCTCCTTTTACCTCTATCTACTAGATGTAAAAGCCATGTGCAGTTTCATTTCTTTCTACTGGTAGTTCTTTCAAGTCCTCTGCAACATACCTAACAGCACAAGGAATTGTCCTTGTTCCGCTGGAAGTTGAGTTGCTCCTTACACTTACATTTTTAGAGGTGTCAACCAGGTCTTTATCCATTTAGTGGCTAACATGACAGGTTAAATCTAGCTTTGATGGAGAACACCATCCAGCACCATGTCAAAAAATGCACCAGCCATCTACAGTATGGATGTCCATTATCTTGCACCTCCCAAGCTCTCTTCAATTTTTTTAAAGTGTTAAACCACTATTAACCCCAATGAAATTAAAATAAACCTCTTCAAGGTCTAGCACAAATTTCTAGCAAGACTACGTTGTTTTAAGACTTATTGCTTCAGGTGGTAGTTTTCTGGTGGGGGGAATGGAAAGGAGAATGAAGGTGCAGCATTGCTTGATGCAGAGCATACTTGTGACAGGAAAGGACTCGGCAAGGGGAAAAGGGCTATATTTAGAGCAATACTAGAGAATATTGGCAGCAGAAGCCTTGTCTAGGATATGCTCATCCTCATACTGAGCATGTCAAAGGCACTTGAGAAAACGAACTGCCAGAGCACAACCAGAAAAAGCTGATAGCAAAGCAATCTAAAATCAGTCCTCACTTTAACCTGGTTCATCCAGTTTCTCTCCTTTGCGACAGCTCTGCTGCCTGTGAGAAAGCAGATCCTTAAGCTGTCCCTAGACTCAAAGACTCTCTAGAAAAAAAAGTACAAAAGTGAACAACTGCTCATTGAAATGTGGTGGTTTGTCATAAGCACCACTTGCATGACTTCATGGGGAAAACCATTACCCAAAGGCATAAAGAGTTTGGAATAACCCCCTAACAAATATTCCAGGATTTGGTCTCTTGAGATTGGACAGAGGTAGAAATATTTGCTTTAAAAAAAAGGCATCTGAGACACAAGCCTGAGATACAGGCCAAGTAGGGTTTACACATAAGGGCCTCAAGAGACTACAAAGATGTAGGCAGATGAAAAAAGTAAACAGAGTGCAGAGTAAATTGGTCTTAGCACTGCCTGGCAGAGCAGCACCAAAACTTGAATCACTAAAGTACTGGCAGGCAGGAAGGAATCTGCAAGAATTTCCATGCCTCAGCCTAAAACTCATTTAACTTTACCTCCACAGGTTTGGGGCAACTTCTGAACACTAGCATTTATCTCACCAAAGATAAAACAGGAACATGAAGAAAGTGTGCAGCAGTCTTTAGCCTGGAAGGAGAATGCCCCAGAGGAATGTCTGCATTTTGGATGAAGACTGCTATTTGGATGATCTTGTGAGTTTACATAAAATGGGGCTTCTGAATTATTTTACTACCAGAGAAGGATGGGTAGGGAGTGTCATGGGAGTAGAGGCATTAAGCAACAAATGAGGGGGAAATGCCTTTTCATTGTCATTAGCAATGTTAATAGCAACTGCATTTCTTCCTTGCTGGACATGCTTTGATCACATACGTGACGATTACCAAGCAACCAATAACTGATGGTATAGGGTCTGACAAGCCCCTGTCCTGGCAGGAAGCCCCTGTTTAGATAAAGGACACTGCACAATCTCCAGATGTGGGGTCTGACAGGCCCTGCCCTGGCAGGAAGGCCTGGAGATAAGGAGGTCACACAATCCCCCTGCAGGCCCCTCTTTGGGAAAGAGGGAGCGTTTTTGGTTATGGCGAGAGAAGACAGACCCATGATCCTCTAGGAAACTAGATGTAAAATACCCTAATGCCCATTGGTTTCTCACCCTTTCACCCCCACCTCTGTACCCCCATAAAAGAGACCCCTCTGCCCCGAGTCGGGGAGGATCCGTCTCTGGTCACCCCTTCGTGGAAGATGGAAGAATAAAGCGACTTCTGCGGAACCACCAGAAGGACCTCTCCTCTCTCTGTCCGGGCCTGGCCCTGGGGGTTTGCCTTGCAGAGCAGAGCTGAAATCACTCCCTGAATCACTGAGAGCTGATGGCTGCTGAGCCAGGCACCTCTGCAGGCAGCCCCGGCTGATGGCTGAGAGAAGCCACGACCCCCTGGGAGACGATTCCTCACGGGATCACCTCTCCGGGCTGGCCACGGCTTCTTGGGTCTGAGACTCAGATCCCAAGAAGCACCAGCCAACCCCCGGCATTACTTTATTAACTGACACCCAGACAGGCCACTGGACTCTGGTCCATGGTTTGAGCAGCGTCCTGAACCACTTCAGGACAGAATCTGCCGTTCGCAGCTCCAGCTTCTCTGAAGAGACCCCTGCGTTGTAGCAGAGACTCTCCTGAGAAGACAGTTCGAGCCCCTCGCTTCCCACCTCAGGAAGAACTTCCAGAGGATCGAACTGACCAGGCCGTCCACTTAGCAGCCTTTTGGGGACTTCAAAGGAGCCATCAACGCCAGAAGATATGTAAGTAAACGAAACTCAAGGCTCCTCTCTCTTGCATGCACCTCTGTTTTCTAAAAGTCCCTGTTTTTTAGTTGTTTTTTTTTTCTTTTTTCTCTTTTTCTGCTAAGTTGTGCAAAAGGAATTCTACAATGGGAAACAGGCTTGCAAAACCTCGCCATTCCCCCCCAGAGAGAGAAATATAACCTTTCTTCTAAATCTCTTCCTAAATTCCCATCTTAAACCCTTCTCTGGGCTGCTATCTAAGAAAAATCTTAAATCTTTCACTAACTGGATACTTTAACATTTTCCTGATGTAACCACAGAAAATATTCTTTCTAAATCTTTTTGAGACACTGTGGGAAAAAGCTCTCTTGCTTCCGTGCTCAAGGGGACTCATCTGTCTCTTGCGTTATACCTTTATTTCATACAATACTAAAATCAGTAGAAAAACAAAGGCATGCAGCAAATCTACATGATGGGAATGCAATAGGTTTTGTGTCTGACACATGTTCAGGAAGGAATTCCTGCTGTCTAGTGCTTCAGTCTTTACAGCACAGTATTATCACACTTTACCTGTTTCTATGTCATTGGAGCTAGAACAAACCTGATGTTGATATTTCTAGTTAAAAATAAAAAAAAAAAGAAGAAGAAGAAAAGAGCCTTTTTGCCTCTTTCTTGGCTACTACTGTGTATTTTTAGTTCTGGAAGACTTTTCAAATCTATGCACATCTGGAAAACTTATTTTTCACTCTTTGTTAACTCTGATGTCAAGTGGTGTTACTGGGGTACGTGATTAGCTTGGGTTGCAGAATTGTCTGAAACTAAACAACAAAATGCTTTTCCTCAGTTGTTGGACACCAGTGGAATCCAAACCAGTCTGCAGATAAACAGGGCTGTTTGATCAGCTCATTTGACTATCAGTTACAGGATTATGGAGCCTGGAAGTTTAAGTTACACACAGTCAGCATTGCTCCATTTACTCATTCGGTTAAGCAAGTGCTATGGCACAAAGTTGGAGGCAGAGATTTTGTCCCTCCTTATTCTTTGATTGTTGTCTAATACATATATTAACATAATCTGTTGGGCCAAAGCAGAGTGAACTGTAGCCAGAATTATATTTAATCTTGCTTTGCTATGGTTTCTTTAGCAAGTAGTGTCATATTTTTGTATTTCCTACTATCACGGGATGGTTGATTTGCAATCAGAAGAGCTACTACATATGTACATATAACTTGAAATGCCATAACTTAAACTTCAACTAAAGCATATTCCTAAAAAATAAGCATTACTAAGGCAGTTTCCTAGATCAGAAGAGTCAATAAGCCATAGATAGGTATGTAATATCTGACTATACTACAATATAGTATACCTGCAGCTTTAATACAGTCTTTTCAGACGTGCACGATGCAAGAGGTTATCTCTCTTCTGTTTCTGTCATATCTGCTTGAAGTGCTGAGATGGACGTCTTAGTATGGAAAGCTGGATGAAACCTGCTGTTGAGATCTTAAGTCACAGTATGGTTTTGAGTAATCTCTCTGAGCAGCCCAACCTAAGGTAAGGGGACAGGGAAGTTGCTTGCATTGCTCCCTTGTATTGTAGAGCAGATGAAGTGGCTTGCCATGCTGTCATTCTTCTGAGAACAAGCAGTCTCTAGGAGACCACTTCTTTAATCTTGCAGTTGAAAGGCAAGCACTGATCAATATTTTTGTCTGATTACTTTGACAAATTGTATTTTACACAATTCTTAGTTTACAACTGGATAGACGATTTCTCTTACTTTCCTCTCAGTTTTATTCAGGAAATAGCCATAACGGCTGGTAACGCTCTGTGATGACTGCAGTTCACTTGATCACCAGATGGAAAGAGCCCTGAGCACTCAAGGCAAATATTTGGCTAAGACTGGCCAGAAATCTGAATTCATGCATGATTATCCAGATTCAAGCAAACTACTCATGTTTGGGCAGCCTCTTTGGTAGCCCTGATAAGCCACAATCGACAATTTATTCTCACCCAAGGTCTCAGGTCCCAAACACTATTAGCAAGTCCTAATAACTGCCGTGAAACTGATAAATATGCTGGTGTTAGGAACTGGCAGCTCTGTCACAGGCAGACTGCCTTTTCAATGCACCATTAGGGAGCTGGAGCTAATGGATGGACTTTTCTCCAGTTTTCCTCTTTTCTAACATCCAGTGGCCACTGGATAGCGCTGCAGTTACTGTCCTCCTCATAAACACATTCTAAAAAGCCTCACCCTTCGATTTTAGGAGCTCTAAAAAATTTTCCGGGACACTGAATTTGGGTTATTTGTTTGGACATGCGTAAGGCTGGTTGCCTCGGCTCTTGTAGATTCTTCGTCCCTCACAGTTTGCGCTTTGGGACAGCTTACAGCTAACAATAAATGCTCACTGTAAATCTCCACATGGGTGTGTATGGAGCCTCAAACTTGTTGTGAGTGCATGCTGTCCTATCACACTGGTGGGTGAAGAAGATAAAGAGCCTTAATTGTTGTATTCATCTGTAAGCTATGTCACCGGTACTGGCTACAGAATAATTTCAAAGCATCTGCCAAAGCATACAATTGTCTTAAGTACTGGCAGCATCAGAAAAAGTTCACTGATTATCCAGTCATCTTAATACCCATGGCTTCTGAAGATTTCCCATTCTGAAGGCACACAAACTATAGCACAAAGTTTTCAGAAACCAAAACACCCAACATCTTAAAGTATTTGTAGATACCTGACCTTAAAGCTTCTTATCCGTCTCTGAAGATGTAGTTTGGCAAGGCATTCAGATTTGTTTGTAGTGAAAATGCCACTAATCACTTTTTATTACACTGGCTGATGGCTTGAGGCACAAATACAGAATTAGCAGGTTTTATGTGTGTTTGATCTGTTCAGTGCAGCCAGTATGGTGGTACACGTAAACTGGGCATGGATGTGAATTTCAATAGCTGCAGCAGAGTAAGTTTTTTACAGGTTCTGTCTCAAACTCTGTAGTGCTGACCCAGCAGGATTTTGGGTGCATTTGTCCTCCTAGCCCCTCTTTAGTTGCTAGGTGCTGATGCCTTGAACAAGCTAATACTTCTTTTAGGCTCTGTGTTGTGTTTGATTTTGTAACCTAATCAGCTTTTCAGGGCGATGGCTCTTGAGACTGCTAATGCCAGACTGATTTGCTTTTGCGGGGAAAGCCAGAGCCGGCCAGTAATCCAAGTCCTCTTGGTGCAAAGACACAAGCAAGGAGTGGGCCCTGAGATATGGACTCAGAAGGAAGCACAAGGGAGAATGGTGAGCGAAACCCCTCTTTCATGCTTATCATGCTGGCAGGGTAGTGGTCTGGGTGCAACTGCACGGCACCTGGCTGCAATGCCAGCATGCCTCTGACAACAGCTCTCCAACAGAGTGGTCTGCAGGTGATGGTCCCTCTTTGCTTAGCTCCGCAGCTCTGCTAAGTGAAAGATGAGGTTGGGGTACTCAGGGTCTGAAAGAGCCAGGAACTGAAATATCACCTTCATTTAGGTGCCAAATGCTTGATTCTTTTAAACCATTTTCAGAATTCTGGATTAAAAGGACTGTTCTTCCCTGCTCTGTTCCCTCAGACTTTCAGCAGATTAAAGGCAGGTCAGGCTTTTTGAAAACCCAGTTTGCAATACAGTGACTTTCAGAAAGGAATTTCAGACTATACATACACAACTAATATTAGGAAAATCTGAACACATAGGGCACCATTTTCTGGTGTCTGTTTAGATGTGTTTTTCTATACAGCAGATACATATCTAGGCACCAAACTACATGAAAGTTCTCTATGTCTCTTTCACTACCATTTAGTTGCATCCAAACCCGGATGTTGCAGTGTCCCAGCCCATTAATGGACTGATGCAAATCAATTAGGTGGATTTCCCCACCCATGACAGTGACTCAGAGGGCTGATCGATGTACACCAAGGTCTAAGCCTCACCCCTTTTGGGTGGCTCCCTGACTTAAACCACATCCCCCTGTTCTGGAAGGTTCCTTCTTACGTGCTTGTTTATTGGCTCCCAGTTGTAGCTCCCGCCTCCCTGTTTCTCCAATTGGTTAAATTGTGTCCTTCCCCTTAACTGTATTTTACTTTCCTCCCCCCTATAAAATGCTGTGCATGTTATAAATAAGGGACCAGATTATCAATTTAACAATTATCCATTTATTTTGTACTACCTTGTAGCTTTGTTTGAATGTAATTTTGTGCTTTGTTGTAGCTTTGTAAGTTAGGATCTCTCTTGCAGTTTAAGAAAGAAACCCACACTTCGTTGTGAAGAAACCAGCTTCTTATCAGGGCTTGCATTCCAATGCAGGAATTTACAACCCCTCCTTACCCCTTTCGAAGCTGGCCTGCCTGGAGAGTAGTGGATAAGAAAAAAAGACAGAAAGAAAAAAAAAAAGAGAAGAAAAGGGGCTGAATATGCAAACTAGAGCTGAAAAGACCCTTGGGAAAAAAAATCCCTAGAAAATAATAATTTAAAACGAGCCAACAAACTTTTAAGAAAAATGAACCAGGTTGCTCTATAGGCAGCTACTACCTGGCCAGCTTTTGAGTTCTCCAAGAAGTCACCGTAACAAAAAAGTCTATTGGAGCCACTGCCCTGAGGACGGCAAATTAACACCATGGCCTTCGTATACCCTTTGGTATACAGCCACAGCCCCTGAGGAACACTTGAAGGCCTGGCTCTATCACAGGGAGTGATAGAGTTGAAGTTCCTCCTCCTCCTCCAAGTCGAAGCTGAGGGCAATGAAGCTGGCCGGAGCCCCCACCCGAGCTGATCACTTTTAATAAAGGCTTAAAAGGACCATCAGTCCTGCCCTTTTTTTATTTCAGTGCACATGCCTGTTTGGGGCTGATTTGGTCCCTGGACCATCCTGCAATGAATGTGTTGGAACCCACACCATTAACCCCTCTTGCCTTCTTTGCCTCTGGAGTGACATGAGCCCAAGCCATTGTCTGCCTGTGTGCCTCCTCTGAGGAGGATCCAGCACTCACGTCCATCTTGCGCTCTTCCCTTTACGAAGATGTTACCTGAGGACGTAGTGGAGGTGACGCTGTGTCCCCTCTGACTGAGGGCATGCCAGAGCTCTTGCCAACGAGCCAGCAAAGAGTCGACCAGACGTGAGGAATTCAAGAAATCTTAAGCTGTGCACTCTTAGTTCATGACTTCAGAGATGCTACACGCTTATTCTTATTAAAACTGGACATTAATACAGGCAGGAAATTTGAGAGAAGAGGCTAATTTTTTTTCTTTTTTGAAAGACACTTGGTACTTGTGTGTAAACACAAAATACTGAGACTTTTAATAGGCACATGTGGCCAAAAGATCATCAAGCATTAATTTGGTTTAGAGAAATAGATGGCAGTGGAATATTGAGTTTTCCAAAGTATCCGTTCTTCTGAGAATACCATGACCTAATTTTAAATAAACTCTGCTAGTTGTTTTTGATTTTGCAAGGATGGCATCATTCTGCAATCAGTCTGAACTCTTGCTTGCTGGTATCCAATGCCTTTGAGAGTTCTGCATTCTGTGTGATCTTCAAAGTACCTGAACACAGTCTGTCTCAGTAGATACTGAGGCTGTGTTTGATGTGGTATATAGCTACATAGCACACAGCGCAGGTTGTTCTGGGATTTGGATGGCCAAAATAATCTTAACATCATTCTTCTTCCAGCTAGTATGTTTTTCCACTTGATTTTCTCTTTGTTTTTTGACTGTGTCCTTTCAGTGGACCCTTACAATCCAAACAGGATTTTGTCCAAAGAGCTTGTACTTACATGCTTTTGATTCTTGAGAAACTGTTGTGGCTCTTTGGCAAGTTAATGAAAATAAAGATTGTATACTCAAGGATTTTTGGGCAGGAGAGGGAACAGTTCTATGGAGCTGTTGACTCACATGGCTATCTGTCTCTTTTTACAAAGCCAAATACATACAAAAGAGGAGGCTTTTTATGAATCAAGTTTTACTAAGCTATGGTGTGGTCCTCTTCAATTCTTGATTTAAAAGATCTGTTCCACTGTCAGAAATCTGCTCTCTCTATGGAAAAGAATCCTTCCAGTTCCTATCCCCTCAAATTTCAAGAATGTTAAATTGACAATTTCTGGGTTATGCAAATGTATTTTAAAGTTCTCATATCTGCAGAAGTGAACTAAACATGTTCTAAATTTCTCTAAGTAGTAAACATGCTGCTTCTAATCAGCTCTAAAAGGTGTGAGTGTGGGTGTTTCTGTTTCTGTGGGTGGTGGTACATTAGCTGTTGTGACCTGCAGTAGATTAGATACTGGTTAAATTCTGTCTGCACAGCATCATGTAAACTGAAGCGACTGGGAATGATTGGTGCTTCGTTCTGAAGCAGCAGCTGAGCTGACACGTTCTCACATCTCCCGGGTTCTTCCTTGCTTCCATATCTAGTTTTGCATGAACACTGAGACACCTCATGCTCTGACCTTGCAAACTGCTATTTTTAAAAATATACTTCTGAGGTGTAGATGGAAAAATGCTTGAAGCACTCTTATAAGCAAAATCAGGATGGAGCCAAACTTTCCCAAACACTTCCATATTGTGGCAGGAGGTCCACAAATAAGCCAGTCCATCCAAATAAGCCGAACTGGGAAAGAAGCAGACAAGCCTCCATGATGCTGCCTAAGCAGCAACCCTCTACACACAGCACCTGGGACACCAGAACAGAAAGGCTGCACTGCAAGGTTGCAGTAAAAGGGTGTGTAAAAGAGTGTACAGGGGCAGTGCCATACTACTGTGTTTAGGTGAGCGGTACCACCTGGTGGCTGGGCATTGTCACATGAGCAGAGAAGGTGCAGTACAGGTAAGAGAACCCAGGCTCCTGAGGCATGTGCGAAAATGTCACAGAACTTAAGTAGCATGAATGATAAACAAATTTAATCTTCATCCTGAAGAAAAGAGGTGATGAACAGAAGAGGCCAATAACTAAATGCATGTTAGCATCTAACACAAAGATGTCAGGGAGATCCTTACAGAAGCAAGCAGGAGTCATCACCACTAACATGACCCCCTTCAATATCGTAAAAGAAGTGTGACAGCTGGAGGCAGGTGATTCTTGCCCTCTACTCTACTCTTGTGACACCTCACCTGGAGTACTGTTTACTACTCTGTGGGCCCCAGCACAAAAAGGATACAGAGTTTTTTAAAGTAAATCCAGAGCAGGCCACAGAGATGATGAGATGGATGGAGCACCTTTCCTATGAGGAAAGGTTGAGAGAGCTGGGATTGTTCAGCTGGAGAATAGAAGGCCTTGGGGTGATGTTATAGCAGCCTTCCAATGCCTGAAGGGAGCCTACAAGAAGTATGGAGAGGGAGTTTTTACAAGAGCATGAAGTGATAAGAGAGGGGGAAATAGCTTTAAACTGAAAGAGAGTTGGTATAAATTAGATATTAGGAGAAATTCTTTACTGTGAGGATGGTGAAGCACCAGAACAGATTGCCCAGGGAAGCTGTGGATGCTTCATCCCCAGCAGTGTTTAAGGCCAGGCTAGATGTGGCCCTGAGCAACTTGGCTAGGGGAAGGTGTCCCCTGACCATGAGGGGAGTTTAAACTGGTAGATCTTTAAGATCCATCTCTCCTCTCCACCTGCGGTTGCTGTGCTAAGGTGTGGCCATGTGCTTTGCCAGGGACTCTTGGGGTTGGCACAAACCCCGTGGCAGCTGCTGCCATGTGTCATGCCTCCCAGAATAGTTGCATTAAGAATATAGACGTTTGTCAGAAGATAAACTCTGGCATCCAGTTGATCCTGAGAGATCAGAGAGGTAGGGCACATCTAGGCTTCATTTCTGATTGTAAACAGTCTGGTCATGCTCAGTTAGATCCCAGGTGCAGAGATAGTGTGGGTTACACCAGAAATCTGGTCACAGTGGTGATCCTGGATTCAGAATGGTGCAAGTCATTAATTCAATGCTGTAAGTCTGGTCAAGCTCAATATGAACTTTCATGAACACAGGCATGTTCCTGCTCTGCCCAAAACTGGTCTATGACAGAGGCCTCTTCCTGGGAGAGTGAAGTAAAGCAGGCAGCCACATATGGCCTGGCTTTGTTGCTTCTGTCCTCTTTAGAGGAACAGCCTATTAAAGATTTTTGGCTTATGAAGAGCAGATGCTGTAGAGGGAATATGGTAGCAGATCCTTTGGGGTAATCTGTAAGCGAATGGTTTTTGAGACCAAAGTCGTGTTTAGAGGATACCATCAGTATCTCTTACTCTCTAGTGACTGTAGATGGGATGGAAGAATATTGAATATGCTTCTTTTAAGTCTCCCCTGATTCAGCTAGAGAGTGTTTTGTCAGGAGTGTTTTGTTTTATCTGTTTCTGGAGAACTCTGCAATAGAAAGCAATCAATAGTAGCTCATTTTTGGTTATTCTTCCCCCACATAATGCTTTTGTTTTGCACTTTTGCTCATTTGATCACATCCAGAAACAATTGCTGATTGTCACTGTTCCTCTTATCATTGACACTACTGTCAAGAGTTGGACTGAGTTTGCATAACCATTTCTGTAAAACATGATTTTCCAAGGAGGTGCTATATGGAGTACCTCCAAGAGCCAACCCTTATTCTTAAAACAAAAGGTTTTTTCAAAGCCAAAGCTGTGGCATGACAGCCTAATCTGACCCATTCACAGGATCAAGTTCAACTTCCTTCAGCAAAATATTTCTGTTTCTTCTTCTTTGTTAGATTAACCCCAAGTAAAATTCTAAATTGCCTCTAAACAGTTATTTGGTTGCATGTAGCTCTACATCCACAGGAGGGGGCACTTGAATAAAATTCTGAGCAGTGCCGAATACCTCTCTTTTAATTCCTCCTTTTGTGCAGAGTAGTTCTGGTTGTTGGAGAAGGGGAAGAACTAAAGATGATGAAGGTGCATGGAAACTAAATAGCCCATCAAGTCTGAAGTATATTTCTGAGCTCTTCTAATAGGTGGACCTTGCACTGTTTCGGTCATGGTTTGCTTCAAATCAGCTAACACAATACACACATAAAAAGTAATCCATCAAAATAAATAAAACACCAAATCATATTGTTCCTTGGTTGTGGAGGTGCTTCTCCCCTGAAGTCCCAGGGGAAGGGACCTTGCAGGGTACGACTCTGTCCCCATCCCCATGTAACGTGTGCCCCATAGCTGTTCCTGATTGGTTGGTTTTGGGGTGCCTGGGCCCAGGGAAGAGAGCAGGGTCCCATGACTGGAGTCTGCCTGGGAACTCCAGCCATGCAGCTGGAGGAATAAATCATCTCTGAACATCTATAAAATATCGCTTCATCTTTCCTTCCAAGTTCATCGCTGACTTATACTTGTTGTAAGGATTCCCCGTTACAACAAATGGTGGAGATATGCGGGCATTCAATCCCCAAAAATGATTTCTAAAAGTGTGGAGTACAGCAATGTGAATTGTGAGTAATTGAACTTTTTTATTGTCTTGTTTTTGGCTGTACTTTCTCACCAGATGGAGAAATCAGAGGAGTTGTGGCTATCTGAGCCACAAAAAAAATGTACTTGGAAGTGAAAGAAATACTAGAGCAACAAAATGCAAAACCAGACCCAGGACATTTAGAACACTTTTTTAACAGGCTTTTCAAAAATTTCTTTTATGTCACTCGAGACTTAATTTTTGATGTTGGTTTTCCTGTGACTAGAGGGGACAATTTTTGGAAAGAAATCAATGAGTTAATAATGATCCAGTCAAGAAGTGGAATGGTAGTAGAATTGATATTAGCATCTTTTGCAATTGAAGATGCTCTCATAAAGCATATACTCGGTGCCAGTAACACAGAGGTGCCTGCAGCTGAGGTGCCTGCGGTGGAGGCGCCCAGGCCCCCTAAAAGCACAAGCCCTAGAGCAGACCCCATCCCTGTATCGGAGTGCACTCCCGAGCGACAGCGGGTGAGGGAGCGATGACGAAGACGCTGAATGCGAGAGTGCATTCCTAGGGGTCTCCGAGGTATTCTTACAGTGAATAAAGAAGGACAGCTAGTAGGAATAGCTGCTGAAAAACACAAAGCGTGAGCCGCGAGAGCAGAGGCACGAGCAGCGAGGGCAGCAGCGAGGGTAGCAGCGGCAGAGGCGCGACCCAGCGATGGCCGCCCCGCACCGCGTGAAGAACGATGGTCTGAGACTGAGCCCTACACCGAGAAAGGCAGCGTCGATAGCGGCAGTCGCTGTGGCGACTGCGGTGAGTCACGCCAAGCCAAGCTGGAGCAGCGAGGGGAGCGAGAAGGGAACCATGCTAGCTGACAGCCTCATAGTCGACAGCAGCAGCAGCGGCGGCATTCCCGGTGGTACAAAGCCATGCACACGCAAACGCCTCACAGGGCGCGGCCGTGCAGCCGCTCGAATGCCCGGAAAGCGTGGAGCAGTCACACGGAGCTCCAGAGGAGAAGCGAGCATGGCACCAAACAGCGGTGCAGAGGTGGCCGAAGGCAGAGCAGCTGGCAATGGCGGAGTGCAGTAGCACGCCAGACCAGACCTGCGCGGCCCCACATGCGATCCCAAGAAGTCAAAATCCTGCAACAGAAATCTGCTGGCAGTCCTGGCCCCAGCGGTCCTGACTGTAGCAGCTCCAGCGCGAGAGCAAGCGAAACCAAAAGTGAAAGCAAGAACAAAGGAACAAGGAAAAATGAAAAGGTTATCACAGCTAAGGTTTTTGGAATGGTAAAATGGTATAATGTAAAGAAAATGACAGTTTCTTGTTGAAAAACGATGCTGGAGAAAGTATTTTTGTCCATAAATCTGCTATTGTGAAAAATAATCCCAAAAGTGATATTCCAAGTTTAGAAGAAGGAGAAAGAGAAGAATTTAAAATTGTGCAAGGAAGGAAGGGCCCACAGGCAGCATGTGTTACAGGCCCTGGGGGTGTCCCTCTCAAAGGCAGTAGATATGCTGGATAATATCCCCATAATCCCAATCCTTTCCCCTATCCCACCTTCCCCTTTTATTCCATTCCCCTTTATCCCCCACATATGCCCAACCCAAATCTCCCTTTCTGGCTCCCCTCACAAAACCAGGCTTTTTCATTTGCCATTAATCCCTTTGCAATGGCAATGGGGGAGATGAAAAGGAGGGAGGGAAGAAATTAACTGTCATTTTCTAAGATTCCAACAGGTACAAAAAGGAAAATCCCTTCCTCAGTTTCCATCTGAAACATGCTCAAGTCCTGTCTCCCTTCTGATGCTCCAAAGAGAATCTGTTTGGACATTTGGGGACTCAAGATAGTGTCTTCCTTTCCTTTGAAATTATTTTGTTGTTTATCCAACGGCTTCCAATGTTCTTTATTTAATAAGAAAGGGTGAATTGCGGAGGTGCCTCTGCCTGGAGTCCCGGGGGGAGGGAACCTGGAGGGTACGGGTCTGTGCCTGTCCCTGCTCCCATGTCATGTGTGCCCCATACCTGTTCCTGGTTCGTTGGTTTGGGGTGCCCAGGGCCCGGGAAGAGAGCAGGGTCCCATGACTGGGGTCTGCCTGGGAACTCCAGCCATGCAGCTGGAGGAATAAATCATCTCTGAACATCTATAAAAATATCGCTTCATCTTTCCTTCCAAGTTCATTGCTGTCTTATACTTGTTGTAAGGATTCCCTCATTACAACACTTGGTCTGAAAATTTTGTTCTCTGCTTCAGTAGGAAATATGGCATTTTAGAAGGAAGCCTTTTTTTCATGCTTAACATCCATGCCCAGGCATCTAAATAGTTGAACTGGACTAAAGAGCAAACTACTAGTGGTTCAGCAGAGTGAAAGATCTAGAGTCTTAGTCTGATGCAGAGAAATTGTACTCTAGTTTCATATCATCCTTGTTGTAAAAGGGATTTGTTTTCCATACCTGCTTGGAGTACAGGGAGGTATGCTTCCTGAGAGGGGCAATAAGTGAAGGAAAACGTACTTCCACATGCATTACTAGTAGTCTGCACTTCAGCTACACTGATGTGTCAGACCTTTCTGAGGGACTAGAGCTTAGCTGAGCCTTAGAAAAGTAGATGTGTAGCTCTGCTAGACCATATTTCTTGTTCTTTGCCCCTCTCTAAGGCCTTTCTGGTCTTTCATGATTGACAAGGTGTAGCCTTGGCAAGAACTGATTTCTAGCTCCTGCAGACTTAAAGATTTTGAAAGCTGAAACTATGAAAAAAACAGGCATGAGTTTAAATGCCTGCAGGAGTGAGACTTGCTTCTACCACTGGAGTCAATAGCAGGTTTTTATATGTATTTCTCCTCCTCCTTCCACTCTTGCTTTTGGTCAGTTTAAATCTACTCTGGATAAGGACACTGGGCTGCTCAGGACTGGAGACAGAGCTGTCTTCACTGGAGCATCAGGCTCATACACAGAACTGCAGTGAAGATGTCTCAGCAGAGATCCACTAATGCCACAGCAATATTCCTGCTCATAGATTCAAAGCTTCTCCTGAGCCAGAACAGATTCCTTTAATCTGGGAGAGGACAAGGAAGAGGTGACCACTGATTTCAGTACTCAGATTGGAACATTGAGGAGATTAGAGAGGAGGTCTGATATAACTAGCAAAACTTCTTGCTTTTCCCTTTCCTATTTTCCAGAGTCGCCAGATGTGACTCTCACTGTCTTCAGGGGCCATAAAACAGTCAGAAACCATAGTTTGAAAACAACTCTTGTAACAAGAGTTCTTAGATATGGCAGGGTCCTAGAAGAGGAAGGAAAAGAGAGGAAGTGTTGAAGGTCCACTATTAAATTTATTAAATTTACCCTATTCTAGTAAGTGATACATCCATTATAAATGAATTATTTTTCTGCTGCCCATGTTATGAACTCCATGTAACAGAACAGACGTGGCTGGATTGCTTGTGTCTTACTTCCCTCCTCCCCTCTTGCTTTTATCTTCTGATACCATGGATTGCATTTTAAAACCTCACAGCACTGGCTTAACTGCACTCTCTGACAGCTGCAATCAAGTTCTGGTTTGCCTGACTGCTAATAGTTCTACTAGTGAAATTCTGGATGACTGCAGTAAGAACAGAATTGGAGCAGTTCAGGCTTCTCTAAAAATACCATTTCAAGAGATTGCTGTAGGGAAACACCATGATTCTGCATCTCAAAGTGTGAACACTTATTAGGGCCAACATCAATGGATGCAAAACCTGAGGCAGGGAAGGAGACACCTTTTTTTGCTCATGTGTGTTATAGGGGAGAAAGCAGGCCTAATTTTCCTGGTCCCAGGCAGATTAGCTGAGCCTAAGCCTCATTGTTTAAAGTTATGCCAAATGCCATTCTGTTGATGTCTTTGATTTCTCACAAGACATTTCATCCTGCTTCAAAGCCCTTGACTATTTGAGAGCTATTCAAGGTCAGCTACCACCCCACCTAATATTGCTGCTTTTCAGAGAAGGCATCTGCAGAACTGTGGCTACTTAGTGTATCTGTAACAAAGCTAGGACAATTTCCTTTGATTCTTTTTCTTTCTTGAGAGAGACAGCTGCTTGGCTCCACTGACAGCAATGCAATTTTAAATTCCTGAGATTCCAATTAAAAACTAGGTCTGTTTCCAGAACACTATTAAGGACATACCAAGGGATAAAGAATTTGAATTTATTGTCATGAATATAAAGCTTATTTCCTTATTTGTGGTGCCAGACAAGCCTTTCTGTCTTGCAGAGTAAAAGAGTACTTTTCCAACAAAATAGAGACTGCAACTAGTGCTATTCCCTTTGTGAGATGTCTAGATTTCAGAAGCTGGGAGTGGTGAGATAAACATACTATTAGGAGTGGTGACCTAATAAAACAGCTGGCAATCTTTCTGTGTCAAATCTGCCTTGTGTCCAGCTCACTTGTTTTCTGTGAAACACTTGGGACTTGATGTTCTTAAATGTGGACCATCTCTCTCCATATCAGACAGCCAAATATGCAAAATTGCTACTTGCTATTTTGATTCAATATTACTTGAGAAGTACGCCTAGTAGTACTTCTTGTCTTATGAGTATTCACTATTGGGATCTGCCAAAAAAAGGAGATGATGCTGTGAGCTTTAACGATTCAGAAATGGGCTCTGCTGCATCTCTGCCTAAGTTTGCTCTGCCAAAGCCTTCAACTTCAGTTCGACTCCTTGTCTCTTGATGGTGATTAAAATGGACTTCTGGTGAGCTCAGAAAAATTAAGCTACATTCTCAGAAAAACTAAGCTAAATAGGACAGTTTGAGAACAACCATCCTATCTCTCCTTCTTTCAAGTTGTGTGTGTATATAGACCTGAATCCAGTCTTGACCAAGAGAATGGAAAACAGCTGTCTCTGTGGGTGCCAGCAAAATGGCACGCTGTAACTGCAGCTGATGCACAACTAATTGCCAAAAACAAATACAGGGCAATTGGAGGTGTCAAAGCTACTAAGATGCTTGCAGATCTCAGTGCACAGCTGGGCTCAAGAAGGATGGAACATGATTTTAACACCGAATTCAGAGGAAGGCTCTTATGTAAAGCAAATAATAAGCCTCTGCTACTGCTCAGCATTGTGCACGGTGTTCAAGCCAATCAGGGCCCGGTTCTGGCTGTAAGGAAATGTAGTTTGATTGAGTTATAATCTCTGACACAGGGTTCTTTTAAGATGTTTAAAGCCTAATCTTCAGAAACTGCTGGAAATATTCAGGGAGGAAAAGTGCATGGACCATAAGGAAGGAAGACACTTTCTCTGGTTGAGGAGGTCTGAGTCCATGACAACCAGAAGCTGAGATACAGCGGGAGAAAAGCTGCTTGCTGTGACATTGGTCTTTCCCTCCATGCTGCCCTCAGAAAGTAGCCTCATTTACACATGCTTTTGCTACAGCTGCCAGTTTTCAGTGCTGTCAGTGCAGGTGCTTCTGAACAAGGCAACTAAGGACCAGGGTTTCAGACACACTTGCCTTAGTTCATACACCTTTGCACAAAAAGAGAGGGCAATTGATTAGCTTTTCATCTTCACCTTGGGGGCAAACACAGTGTTATATGGGGAAGCTTAGTCTGAAATACATTTTTCTTCTCAGGAACCTGCAGCATCTCTACAGTTCTGACACTGTCACATTCCCAATGGAAAGAACAGAGAGATTTAAAACCCAGAAACTAAACACTTCAGCAGCTTTCTCTATTTCACACCCTTGCTTTCCACCACTGCTTTGTTGGATTCTTCCTTAAGCCAGAAGGGATGGCATTGAAGACAATGTGGAAGATCTTGGACACAAATGGAATGCCTTATAGTGGATGGAGGAAAACAGAACCCAGCAATTCTGCAATGAAAATTGAGCAGACTAATTTTTCTCCTTACCACAGATTGTGTGTGTTTTTCCCCAGAAGAAAATAGTAATTAATACTTAATGAAATACCCTTTCCTGCCAGTTGGTTCCTCAAGGGCAGTCAGGCTCAGATCTCCCACTACCCTTTTTCCAGAAGGCAGACTACAATACAAAGGTTCAGAAAAAAAAGAAAAAAAGTTGGGGTTTTTGGTTGGTTTTTTTTTTTTCCCCCATTGCAGAGATCTGAGCTGTTTGGGAAAAAAAACCCAAACAAACAACAAAACCAACAAAACAAAAACAAAACAAAACCAAGCCCACAAAAAAAGAAACCTGAAGAGAAAACTCAGTGGTCCTCATGCTCCTTCCTCTTGGTTCTTCTGTCAAGGACAGAATAAAACTGTAATTGGCTGTAATAGATAAATGATTTGTTCAGATGTGACTTCCCTGTGTAAACTGGCAGATGATATCAAGCTGGGTTGCAGTGCTGATCTGCTGGTGGACAGGAAGACTCTGCAGAGGAATCTGGACAGGCTGGACTGATGGGCAAAGGCCAACAGTAAGAGGTTCAACATGACTAAATGCCAGATCCTACACTCTGGTCACTACCACCCCCTGCAGTGCTACGGGCTGAGGGAAGAGTGACTGAAAGCTGCCTGGGGAAAAAGGACATGGGGGTGATGGTTGGCAGCGGCTGGACATGAGCCAGCAGTGAGCCCAGGTAGCTGAGAAGGCCAATGGCATCCTGGCCTGTATCAGTGGTAGAAAATAGGAAAAAAACCCTTATTTTTTAAATTCTCAGCAGGAAGTCCTTGCTGCAACTGCCAGCACTTACATAAAAATGCCAATCCAAAGCAAACCAATCAAGCAAACAAGAATTATTTTTTTGGGGGAAAGGAAGGTAGGGACAGCAGAGCAAAGAGATTGTGAACAGCTGCCATACCTATTTCTATGTGCAAGAGACTGTGAGGAATTGAAAGATAAAATGGTTTTATTCCAAAATGCCTCTACAAAAATAAAATGTTAATTCCTTCATTACTAAAAATATTACCACCAGGAGACAGGGCTGGTACTGTCTATTTCCATGGAGACCACTGCAGTGTTTTAAAACTCTGGTTTTGTGGGCAGAGGAATATGATGTTAAATTAACTAATACTTGAGAAGATAGACATAAATCCTCACTACATATTTTGGGAATTCACATAACCTTAAGGCAATCCAACTGCAATAACATTGTAATAAGATTCTCTGACCTCCACTAATTACTTCTTTCTGGTGATGTCAGTGACACCAATGTCCAGAAATGGTGTGAGTGTTCTGATGGTCTCACCCAGTACCCTCCCCATTCTGCAATAAGGACTCATCCGTCTGACACTGCTG